>CAWUFW010023145.1:0-81289 GCA_963921515.1 Calotriton arnoldi | reverse complement strand
AACACCATGGCACCACAAAGAATGCCCAAGTTCACGCCCATTGAGCTGACGGTCATGGTCGACGAGATCATCAAGGTGTACCCACAAATCTATGGGAACATGGTCCAGCACACACCACTAGCCACCAGAAACAGAATGTGGAACCGGATCGTAGACCAGGTCAATGCAGTCGGGACCCTGCCCAGGAACAGAGGAGAAATAAACAAACGTTGGAATGACGTCAAGAGCCTGGTCAAGAAGAAGGAGGGCAAAAACAGAGAGCTGGCTGCCGTCACTGGCGGAGGGAATCCCGCGCTCTTCAAGACCTTCAAAGCGTGGGAGGAGAAGGTGCGAGTCGTAATACATCCGGAGATCCTCGCCGGATTAGCAGGGAGTGGAGGCTGGTAAGTACAAACTAATGTATACCAGCACACCGCTATGTACTCACATGCACTACCACCATGCCACAGCTCCCAGGGACAAACACCCCCATGTCCAGCACACAATACACAACACATCACACACACATGCAACAGACACCACCACACACAGCCCAAACCGAACAACTGTAAGATACGTGGGGACATGTGTACACTCAGCCAGCCACGTAACCACCAACAGGTCCCCAAATATGCCAGAAGCGCCACAACGAGCACCCACCACACCCATGTGTCCGCCACAGCTGCACTAACCGACAAGTAACAGGTAAGTGGCAGGAACACAAAGTGCAGTGGGTGGGACGGTGGACAGCCCAAGTACAACACACACCAGGCCCCTAGTCCCACAGCACAGCAAGGAGGAGCATCCCCCACACCCCACAGCCACGTGTCAGCCACCGCAGTGCACAACGACAGCCGAAAGGCAGACATCACGGTCCACAGCAATCGGTGTCAGTGGGTGTCCAGCCACCCCCACGACCCACAACACCCCCCACCCCCACAGACCTGCAACATGGAGCACCCCCGCTTAGAGCCATGTGGCATCCAGTACAGTGCACGCACGAACAACTTGCAGGTGGGAAACTGGACAGGGCTGGATTACTGGAGGCATGAGGACCGGAACACGACCAACACATGGGACATGTCACGTAGCAGACGAACACGCAGCACCGCCCACCGTCACGAACAAGTGAACAATGTGCACACGGACATGAACAACAGACTCACACCCCACATGACCCATCACAGACATAGCAACACCCAAGGAGCCACGTCTGCATGCACAAGCCACACTGAATATAGTACCACACGGCAGCCACTGTGCAACTCATCACACACAACCGAAACACCATTGAAGTCCTGTCCATGTAGCCCCTACTGCCTGTCAACCACACACCCCACAACTACGCCTATGTAAGACAAACAACACTAGACGCAACAGAGCGGAACAACATAAATGCACACGAACACCACTGAACCCATCAAACACACAGACACACCATGCACATACAACATACCATCCATCCCATCCGTCAGCCCCAGTCTCATGAAAGGCATGTCATCCGCACAGCTGCCACACATACAGCAGTCACGCTAAGATACATGCCCATGACCAACCATGTGCCAGAAGTCAATGAAGCGCACAACACACTGTGAGCAACAACACACAACATGGGCCACACCCCCCGAGCACTGCAGTGATGCACATGGCACAGGGCAGCACGCACACCAAGGAGATGGGACAACTGCAATACGTTGGCTGGCACACAACCATCACTCACTCATAACGATGCGTCCAATGCCATGTCCAGTAATCACAACAGACAGCAAATATGCAGGCCATGTCAAGCATGCACACACCTCAAACCATGCACTGTCATGCTGCCACAACACATGTCACGTTCGGCACCCATGGCTCACAGCATGTACCCCAAAAGCATATTCCCTCCCAAATGCGAATCTGGGGCATGGCCCCCATGTTGCCATATGCTTTCCTAAAGCGTTCCATTTGAACCCCAAAAGCATATCCCCTCCCAAATGCGAATCTGGGGCATGGCCCCCATGTTGCCATATGCGTTCCTAAGCGTCCCATCTGAACCCCAAAAGCAAAGTACAAACCAGACCCAGGATGGGCCAGGAGCCCGCATACACCAGAGTCACAATAAGTAGGGGCACAGCAACACACCCATCGGCATGGCCAATCCGTCCCATGCCACATGTGCACAGCACACAGTCCCATTGCCAAGCACACACAACTACAGATGCTACAGCCACACACACGCCTCCGGGAAACCCATGTACGAGATTGCACGAACTGTTAATGTCAGACGACAAATACATACTTCGCCAGGTGCAACACAATAACAAATCTCATTCTCTCCACAGGTGACGAACTGCTGGATGCTGGGGATGGAGCCAGCAGCCAGCACAGCCAGCCTACAAGCCCCCAACGAGGACACACGGATCTGGAGGATCTGTCCTCCTCTTCGGACACGGACCACCAAGCAGGCCCATCTGGTGTGGCAGGGCCCAGCCGCTCCCCAGGACCCCTCCTACCCACCAACCCATCATCCAGGGCTGCTGAACATTCCCAGCCCCCTGCTGCCACTGTCGTTGCGGCCACACCCACGGTCATTGTGGCCACTACCACTGCCGCAACCGCCACCATCGCCGCACCGACCACCACCGCCGCCACCACCACCACGTCTTCGCTGGCACCAGCCCCAGCGCAGGTGGTGGCCCGGCCGACTGGATCCACCCTGGGAGCCACAGCGAGGACCGTGGTGAGCAATGTGGCTAGTGGGCAGGCCGGTGGCAGCAGGACTGGTAGGAGGAGCAGGGTCAGGGAAACGCCAGCCTCCCCTGGGAGCCATGCCCTGCCTCAAATGGCCAGAGTCCTTGGGGCCTATGAAGAGGCCCAAGGACAATGGGTCCGGTCTGCTTCAGACACGCGTGAGGTGCTGGGGGTGCTGAGGTCCATGGACGCCCGTATGGGCCAACTCGTGGACCTCATGGGCCAGCTGGTGGTGGCGGTGAGGTCACAGCCAGGGACAGCAGCTCCCCTCCGCCACCACCTGCCGGGGCGCAGGGTGGAGCAGCAGTGTCCAGTTCCCCTGCGTCCACAGCCAGTGAGCACACCTCAACCACCAGCATGTCGCAAGCAGGCACCCCCTCGCAAATGTGGAAGGGGCCGTCCGAAGTGGAAACAGATCTCCCGGGAGGACTTCGCACGCTCCAAACGCAAGTGAGGCAGCCAGCCAGCCTTCCGCCAGCCTTCCTTGACCAGCCACTGCATTGACTTGGACTACGATCCCACTCCACACAGCCATCTGGATGGCATGTGTGTGTTGGACTATGGACATAGAACCAGTGGGTACACCCTGAGCATCACGCAGCCATGACCGACAGCTCATTGTCACTGCACGCACCACTTTTGTCATCACCTTACACACAATCACATGTCACAGTTTGAAATAAATGCACCTTTTACACTAACTGCTGTTTGTGCCCTGTGTTTTATTTGTACGGAATACAACGGCCACCTTGGGCGGAAAGGAACCTGATGCGTGGCATGGCAATTGAATCCGGAGGGCCTATAGGGACCTAGGGGTGGGAGACAGAACAGGAGCACATTCAATGAGTGTGTCACACACCCATCACACAGTACATGTCAACAACTACAAGCAATGTACACACATCGCACAGAGCAATAGGGCACAATGCCACAGCCCTGGCATACTACCCTGGCCATGGAGCGTTGACACACAGCACGCAGTGAACAAACGGCCACCCTGACACAGCACACACACACCTGCACAGATACAGCCACATCAGCCGTCGTACATGGACACTCACCGTCAAGTGAAGTAGCGGGCGATGAGCTGCTGCCGCACATTACCAGCTTCCTCCTCTCCGCTGTCCTCCTCACTCGAGCTGTCCTGGTCTGCGGGCTGGGGCCCTGGTTGATCTCCGTCATCCACGATGAGGGGATCTGCTTCCGAATGGCCAGATTGTGCAGCATGCAGCACGCCACCACTATCCGGCACACCTTCTGTGGGGAGTACGCCAGCGCACCCCGGTGCGGTCCAGGCACCTGAACCTGGACTTGAGGAGGCCAAAGGTACGCTCGACCACACGTCTGGTCCTCCCATGTGCCTCATTGTAGCGATCATCTGCTGGGGTGCGAGGATTCCTCAATGGACTGAGCAGCCATGCCCCATTCGGGTACGCAGAGTCACCTGGGTGTGAGGGACACAGAGAACCGTTGCTATTCCAACTGGACAGGGGACAGCATCGCACAACCAGCACGCTACACCACTCCACATACTCACCGACAATACAGGCACGATCCTGTTGCATATTGGACATCAGTCGTGGCAAGATGCTGTTGCGCATTATGTGTGCGTCATGGGCCGAGCCTGGGAACTTTGCACACACGTGGGTGATCACCATGTCCGCAAGGCACACCACTTGCACATTCAGGGAGTGCGTGTGCTTCCTGTTGCGGTACAGGTGCTCAGTGGCCTGTGGTGGAACAAGGCCGACATGTGTGCAGTCAATGGCTCCAACAACGTGTGGGATTCTGCCAAGGGCATAGAATGCACCCTTCACTGCCGCCAATTCACGAGCCCTGGGGAAGCGGATGTACCTGTTTCGGTACAGCATCATGGATGCCAGTACATCCCTCAGCACCTTGCTGAACATGGGCTGGGACATCCCTCCTCCAATGCCCACTGTGTGCTGGAATGACCCAGTGGCGAAGAAATGCATGGCGGCCATCACCTTAGCCGTGGGGGTGACAGCAGTCGGATACACCCTGCGGGGACGGAGATGGGGTTCTAACATGGCACACAGTCGATGCAGGGTTGGCCTGTCCAGCCGAAACTTCCTAATAACCTCTGTATCGTCCATGTCCGCCAGCAATTGGTATGGGCGGTCAATGTTCGGTCTCCGCCTAGGGACAATGGCAGAGGACACATGTCAAAGCAACACGACACATAGCAATTTCGCATACACATCACTGACATGACTGAGCAAGCACATGAGCCACAGCCCAGCTGTCAAGCTGGGACGGCACGGCCACAATACACTTACACAGGTCTCCCAACAATGGCAATGGCTAGTGATACAAACCACTGCCATGTGCATGCACATGGGGATCTAGGCCCCAATGACTTGCGGGGCGTGCTGATGGGGACTGACTGCATATCCGTCAAGCGGCAATGCCACGGCAACATGAATGTCTGCTGAGCATGGAACTGCTTCCGCGGCTGGATGAGTATGGCACACGACGACGACGATGTGGGCACAGGCTGAGCGGCCAAAACAAGTGGGACCTGTGGCACGAGGGGATATGAGACAGTAGTAGGTGTCAGCACTGCACCCTATGTACAGCACTGTACGGATCACACCTCCCGAAACATTGACAGGTGTCCACATTGACAGCCCCATGCCAAGACGGCTGTGTGCTTGCAGTCACACGTCACAGGTGAGAGGTTACATTGCACGTGCCAGGTGGCAGACGTACATAGTGGGAGCTGGCATGTGTGTGCATGTGTCTCCTGTTCAGGATCCACCAGATGGGCGCTGACTCTGTACTGACCATTGGACACAGCATGTTCCGTGGAAGGCTTGTGTGTGTGGGATGGTGGCACTGGATGTGCCTCCGTTGGGTGGGGGCCATGCACAGGGCGGGTACGTCGATGATTGCGCATTGTTGGTCACGGTGGGTGCACCAACTGAAGATGTGTTGCCCTGTGTTCAATTCCTATGTCCGCATGATGATGGACTGTAGATGTGGGCAGACTACACATTGGTCGATGTGCTGTCTATATGCATGTGCCTTCACACCAGGCACAGCTGCCCCTGCACATGTGACCCCTGCTGGACTCGCTGCTGGGTCTGTGGAGCTGATGCACCTTCTGCGCGTGGGGCGGACAGCTCTCCTCACTTCCCTCATTGCGCATGTCATGACTTTGCCGCAGGTGACATGGATCATGGAGGGCCCACATGTACGCGTGGGTAGGCTACACATGATTGTACACTGGTCGCCACCCCCAGTCAGTGTTTCGAATGGGAAGGTTGTCGTGCTGGTGGTATGTTCGATGTGGCGGATGGGCGGGCCTAGGTGCGGGCTTACATTCCGGACATGGGGGTAGTTGGATTGGCGACTAGTTGCAGTACACACGGGACACGTCTCTTCCTTTCCACATCTGGGTCATCCCTTGTACTAACTGACAGTGATACAGTCATCTTCGCCCCAGCCCTCATGTCCTCCCCTCGCTCCCCCAATATGCATGCTCACCTGCGAGGCTAGCGCTTGCACAGGCAGCCCCAAGCTCGCACCAGAGAGGGCAAGGAGTGTATGTGTAGGTCCAGTTGCACGAGTGGGCTGTCTCAGGGTATGATGTGTTGCGGGACGCCGTCCACCTGCGTGGTGCCCCAAATGGAGACCCGGCCTGCATGGACTATGCATCACAGTCTTCGCCTTCCGGATCCGCCACCTGCGACACCCAGTGGCTGTGGCTGCCCTTGCGGCCATGCCGCGTCCGTCTGTGACTGATGGCCCACACATTCACTCTTTGGCCTCTCTGGGGAGGGCTCAGGGGTGGTGGCGCACGCGCTTGCACTTAGTCGCAATGGCATGTGGCGTGGTTGGTATGATGGGCAATGGATGGGATGGTGCGAGCCACCTCCCGTGACGTCAGTGCTGCTCGTGCTGTGGTGCGTCCCCCTACACTTCCATTTGACTTGTGCCATGCTAGACGTTGAGGTTCTATTGCCTGCGTGATATGACCAGGAGGAGCGCGAGGAGACCTCTCACACACCATGCTCCACTGCCATCCCGTGCCCTGTATCGCCTGTGCGGATTGACTATGTTGGGGTTACACCTGGTCGACTGGGGCTGTGTGTGCCTTGTCAAGGGGCATGGCGGGCGCACAACAGGATCCAGCTTGTCCACAGAGGGTGGGCTGAGGTGCGCCTGGTACCGCTTTGTACGTGTGCCCGGCTGCTGTGCACACACGTGTTCACTCCCCCGACAGGTGTCCTCTCACAATGCCCAGGGAAGCGGTGGTGTACTGTTCATGAGCCCTCCCAACACGGCGTGCTCCAACTTGGCATGTGCGCATCTACCCGTCACACCCACCCACCTGAGCACTGCGTCCATACGACTTCACACGACACATGTGTGTCTTCCACAGTTGTGCTACTCATTTGCGTTGACATCCAATACCAGTGGACTACATGGTCATGTCACGACTGCCGTGTACTTCACATACTCTCATCCTCTCTCATTCGTACTTGTGAAATGAGTCAGCGGAGACAGTTTTGGTTTCAAACATTATATTGAGTCTTCTGTCCTCTGTGATGCAGTATAGTGGACACTACTGGCAGCGGAATACATGTTGAGGATATACTGAGCATGATTGCAAATGGGATAGGGTGTGGGGTTACATGTGATTGGCTGTTGCATGTGGGATGTGGGCTTCAGAGTGACATCTGCTTGGCCAAGGCTGTGCTAATGTACATTTACGTATAGCTGCGGAGCTGCGGACTTTGACACAGACGGTATACATGTAGCCTACCAGACCGCTTGGCATCATGGGCACAGTCCATCTCAGTTCCATGTGACAGGTTTGCTGCGGTTGTTCCTCATGCACGCGTGCATGTGAGATGACATCAGGGCATGTGCTTGCGTGCATGCAGCGGCGTGCCACTTGTTGTTGCACTGTGGTGGTTACTGGACATGTCACAGTCACTGGGGTCGTGTTGTTGTTGTATGCACTTGTCGTCCATGCAAAGGTCCTGGTATGGGATTCCCGGGGCGGGGGTGGGAGGGGTGCAGCACCCACAGACTCCAGGCGACCTATTCATGTCCACTGAGCGGTGTGTGTGTCCATGGGCGCTGGATCCATGTCGTGTCCTGGTTGTTCGTGCAGTTCCGTCCATGTGGGTGCGATACACAGAGCCCATGCCACTGCCTCCCACGATGCATGCGGTGTTCCTGGATGTGATGGGGAACAGTGTGCATGTCCCGGTCATATCCGATGTCATGGCGATGTCGTTGATGGTGTGGTTACAGTTGCCGGTCGTTTGGTATGGCTGTTGTGGTGGTGACTGGCCAGTCCGTGCGGAAGCTAAGCATGGGTGCGGGGTTGGACATCATAGGTCAATCGGGGAACCTGCGTTGTGGTCCGACGAATTTACAGGTTGTCAGGTATGCGATGCCGTCCAGCAGGGCTTCCATGTCATTGGTGGTGTACATGTTTGCCAGCCAATGTAGCGGATGGTGGCTGTCAAGGTGTTGTTCGTAAGTTGTCCCTTGGAGGACCATGATGGGGCATGCTGGGTGACATTCGATGTAGCTGTTCTCGATGATCCGTCGTGTGGAGGCACAGTGGTCCCATTTCAGTGCGGGTGCGATGTTGGCCACATACGCCATGCCCCCATAGGCAGAGCAGGCCCTGTCATGTGCGTCCAGAGGGAGGAGTAGTGGTAGCAGGTCCGCCTTCAGACATGCCGGGTTGGAGAGGCATATCTCCACGGGATGCTGGTAGGGACACCTCCGACAGTAGAAGACGGGCATGACGCAGCTGAACAATGTGATGCGGTAAGTCAGTCGGTAACTTACGTTCAGCAGGGACAGGAGATCGCATCCCAATGTATGAAACAGGTTGGTTTTGTACAGCTTGAGCTGTTCGGCGTAGTTGGGTAGGTGTGTTGCGGTTGCCATTTCGCAGCGGTGCGTTGTGGTGGCGTGCTCCGGCTGTGTGTGCAGTCTGCAATGTGCACGCTCCGAGGTTGCTGTGAGCTCTGTGTAGTCGTAGGGAGACAGGACTTGTGTTCTGTTGGCTTGTTTGGAGGACACAGGCCCTCTTCCCACATGCTTCTCAGACAGTTCAAGGTCAGTGATGTGTGACTCCTTCCAATTAACTTGCATGTGGCCGACATGGGGAGTGTTTTCTTCTTTCTTCCCCGTCCGTTGTGTGCTTCTGTGATATGCGCTATCTGCCCTGTGGTCGGTCTCCTCGGCAAGCCTGTGTTGGTCTATTCTTGGACAATGGCTGTATTCACCGGCTTCTGTCGTAGGGCTGTGGTTTCGGAGTTGGAATGGAAGGTCATTCAGTGCTGTCTGCTCTCCCTTGTGTGGGCGGCAGGCTGCCTTTCCGCTCTGCGTTGGGCCTTGTGTGTGAATGTTATTCTTGGGCCACCTGTTGTCGGTCCCCGGGCTCTTTGGTGTTCCGTTTTATATGTCTTGTTCATATGTGCAGGGTGGTATGGGTGTTTCAGTGTGGTACTGGCGTTCCTCTTCCCGAAGGGGCCCTGCTTCTCCTAGTTGGTGTTGCCGCCGCTGTGTGCTACGCCATGTTTGTTACACTGGGGTGTGTCCTGCTGTTGCGTGTCTTCACTGACATGTGTGCGTCGGTTGTGTGGCGTTGGGTGTTGTCCGTGAATTGGGCGTTGGGGACATGTCTGTGGCAGGCCTGTCACGTGTCATGTGCGTTCGGGGTGGGGCTGATGTGTGTGCTGCTTGGTTGTGTCCCTGTGTCTGTGTGCGACGCATGCATGGCGCTGCGGTTGGCCTCTGCGTTGTGCGCATGTGTGGCGGCGTCATCGCCGCTTTGGGGCCGTGACGGGGTCGTTGGTTCCTAGTCCCAGGTGGTGTGTACACATGTGTTACGCGATGTTACGATTTGGCCTGTGTGTCATATGTGGATGCAATGGTGGATGTGTAGTGTACACGCGCTGGTGGGGGTTGTCCGCTTTTCCGCCCTTGCACTGTGTGCGCTGTTTGCGTGCACTTGTTGTGTGTGTGCCTACCTGCGTCTCCGCGGTACGTTGCGTCCTTGGTGGTGCATCAGCAAGAGCATGGGAGGGCCTGCAGTGCTGGATTCATGCTCGGGGAGCCGCTTCTTCGTTGTCCGTGCTCGGCGTCCGTGTTACCGCTTCGGTTTGTCGTACGGTATCTCTTGGCCGTGGGAGCCGTTTGTTTGCGGCATCGTAATTTATGCGCCGGGCGGGACGTGTTTCGTCGGACGGTGTGTGTCAGTTGGGCTGCGCCGCTACGTGTACGGGCGCACTTTGATGGCGGACGGTGTTGCTGGCTTGCCGGCGGTGTTTGGCCTACTTTTCGCATCGTAATTGGGCGGGCGTGTGGACTGCTGCGTGCCGGCGGTAACTGGTGGTTTTTGCATCCGCCAGCACGGCGGTTGTGCTTCCGCCCGCCATCGTAATGAGCCCCTTAGTTTTTATTTTGTTTGGGGATTTAGGTTCAATAGCTTTAACGTTTGGTTTGTACATTAATTTTTACATTTTTAAATGTGTTTTATAATTCTCACTATTTGTTAAATTGATAATTAATTGTGTTAATTATAGAGGTACACTTTTTTTTAAATTTAGATGTGTGTTGTAAATTGTGTGGTGTTATAGGGTAGGAAAATAAATATTACATTTATGTAATTTTTAATTTTTTGATTAAGATAAACCTATTACAAAATATGTATTTGTTTGTAAATAGTTTGTTAAATTAAAAAAATTAATATTTTTATGTCAATTTTAGATTTTTGCTACATTAAAATATTTTTATATGTTTTGTTAATTTTTATATTTTTATATATGTTTTGTTTTTTTGTTTTTTATTATATTTTGTATTGTAGTTGATATTTTGTTTGTTTTTAAATTTGAATTTTGTTCTGTGGGAATAGTAATTTTTACCCCTCGCTATCCAACACTTTCCCTACTGTTGCATTCGCACGAGTGGGAATAGTAATTTATACCCCTACGCTATCCAACACTTTCCCTACTGTTGCACTTGCTGGAATGGGAATAGTACATTTTCCCCCTCCGCTATCCAACACTTTCCCTACTGTTGCACTTGCAGGAGTGGGGATAGTATTTTTCTCCCCTCCACTATCCAACACTTTCCCTACTGTTTCACTCATTGGAGTGGGAATAGTAAATTAATACCCTCCGCTATCCAACAGTTTCCCTACTGTTGCACTCATTGGGGTGGGAATAGTAATTTGTACACCTCCGCTATCCAACACTTTCCCTCCTGTTGCACTCCCTGGAGTGGTTATAGTAATTTCATCCCCTCCGCTATCCAACACTTTCCCTACTGTTGCACTCACTGGAGTGGGAATAGTAATTTTTACCCCTATGCTATCCAACACTTTCCCTACTATTGCACTTGCTGGAGTGGGAATAGTAATTTTTATCCCTCCGCTATCCAACACTTTCCCTACTGTTGCACTCATTGGAGTGGGAATAGTAAATTATTCACCTCCGCTATCCAACACTTTCCCTACTGTTGCACTCGCTGGAGTGGGAATAGAAAATTATTCCCCTCCGCTATCCAACACTCCCTACTGTTGCACTCGCTGGAGTGGGAATAGTAATTTTTTACCCTCCGCTATCCAACACTTTCCCTACTGTTGCACCAATTAGAGTGGGAGTAGTAAATTATTTCCCTCCGCTATCCAACACTTTCCCTACTGTTGCAATCGCTGGAGTGGGAATAGTAAATTATTCCCCTCCGCCATCCAACACTTTCCCTACTGTTGCACTCGCTGGAGTGGGAATAGTAATTTTTTACCCTCCGCTATCCAACACTTTCCCTACTGTTGCACTCATTAGAGTGGGAATAGTAAATTATTCCCCTCCGCTATCAAACACTTTCCCTACTGTTGCAATCGCTGGAGTGGGAATAGTAAATTATTCCCCTCCGCTATCCAACACTTTCCCTACTGTTGCACTCGCTGGAGTGGGAATAGTAATTTTTTACCCTCAGCTATCAAACACTTTCCCTACTGTTGCACTAAATGTAGTTTAAAATGTAGGTTTAAAAAATATTACATATTTAAATATTTTAATTTATATTATATCTTTTTTTTTTAATTTTATGTTACAGGTGGATGTATATATATATTTATCTTTATTTTTAAATATATTTCCAACATTTTATAATTAATTAAAATTATTATTTATTAATTATTTTTAAGTAAATATATATATTGCATTTTATATATGTATGTTTAATTTATTTTTAAATTACATTCATTACATATAATTGTTAAAATTTACAAATAAATCTAAATATGTTTTTAAGTAAAATGTCTTAATTAATTTCTTTTACAATATTTATAATACATATAAAAAAAACGATATTTTGTACTTCGATATTTTTAACAACAATATATTTTTTTAGAGTATTTTTGTACTTACCATTATGAAGATAGGAGGTCGATATTTTTGACAACGATATTTATGTCACGATATTTCTGTAGGTCGATATTAGTGTTGTCGATATTCTGTCAGTGATCCCTTTGTCTCGGAGTTTCTGCAGTGAAAATTGTGGATGGTCAATGGACACCTGTAGGTGTGGCTGTTGTGTCTGATGGCATATGAGGACAAAAAAAAAGAAATGCCACATTTCAGCTAGAATGTACTTCTGTTTGATTACGTGCTATGACCGTGACTGTCACCGCATGGAACTCCCACTAAATTGAAATGACTATCTTTAATCCATCACTGCATCCACATCATTAAATGATCTATACAGCTATAATGATCCTAACGTCTACTTTACCTGTAAATTCAGCATTAGCCCTACCCCTCGCCATAAGCATAACTATGATACTAATCTCAATCATTTATGGACAGTTAACTGTAGGTCAAATCATAATTTTTGAGTTTATATCGTATTGTCTATCTAGTGGAATATTGATGTAGTGGATCATTGACATAGTGGTGTTTATACAGCGGTACAAATATGCACTGGAGTAAATGCTGTAGACTTTGAGCTTCATTACGGTGTCGGTCGGAGTTGCCTCTGACTGACACAGTTGCGGATTGGGAACCGACCAACCTCAAGTCAACGGTTCTGACTGCCTCATTTGGATGCGCACGCACATGGTTCGGTCGGAAACATCCATTGTTCAATTGGAGCTGGTGCGGCGGGCAGAAACCGCCAGAAGTACAGCTCCCATTGAAAAATGGAAGTTCGTAAACATCCGTGCTCTATGTGGCAGTCACCTCATAGTGCCTACAACAAGGTGCATGGATGTTAAGGGGGCACCCTGCCCAAATGCGGAGGCCGCGGAGGGACGAGGGCCCTGCTAGGGGTCCCCAATGTCGCTTTCCGACAGCCTTTCCATGTCGGAAAGGCCAACATGGAATGGCTGTCGTAAACCAACATCATAATCCGACGGCAGAAATGCCATCCGTAAGGGATTATGAGGTCTTTCCGACCGACCAATGGGCTCTTTGAGCCTGTCGGAACTGCGTTGGATTATCCGGCCGGTTTAAACTCTGACCGCCGTCATCCTAATATGGCGGTCGGACTTTAAACCTACCATGTCGGCCAGAAAGCCTCCGACCAGTGGTCGGAGGCTTTCCAACAGACATCATAATGAGGCCCATTGTGTTCACTTCCTGTTGAAACCAAGAAACAAAACATGCAGTAAGACAACATGACCTGCTGATTAGTTGCTTGAGTCGCCTTTATGAATCTAGAATAAAAATTGTAACATAACACTTTTGTTTAGATTATATAATTTTAACAAATGCAGAAGGGGATGAGAGGGCTCTTGAAGGAGGGGGAGGAATGCTATATTGTGTATGCATTCCCATTGGTGGAGCATTTTTGTTTTTTGTGGAGGGAGGTGGCTACTTTACATTTAGGTATGCAACTGCATATCTTTGCGGTGACATAACAGTAGTGATTTTTTCAATGTATCAAATTCAGTATGGGGAAGCTAGTGCTTCCCTGGTGTTCTGACCCCTGCCTGAATCTCCTCAAACATGAGAAACACGTTGTAGTGACGGGGACACAGTGTTATCACCTCCTCCCTGATTCCCAAGGTTCTGTAGAGAATCACAGAAAACAGTGAATTTCTTGTATCCTTGACAGATGCTCTGACACAAATATTACACCTGCTCCCCGCTCTCTCAAAAGAGAGGAGAGAGCAGTCCTTGTTGAGAGAGTGGGAAGATGGAGCAGGGGTGCTAATTATCCAATTATAATTTAAATATGTAGGAGTAAGGGGTGGATGGGGTGGCAAGACAATATGGGGCACAATTATCATGACTTTGTGGCACCATAAAGTCACACAAAGCCCTGAAAGGGTATTTTTATTCTAGCTCAGCTCAAAACCTTTTTTGGGTTGGAAATGTGCCTTTTTTTGCGCAAATAGCACTTTGCCCTGGCTTGCCCCACTTTGCTTCGGGATGGGGGGCACTACATGGGTGGTACTTAGACATTCCAGCATGAGCATTCATGATTTTTGTCTCAAAACCACATCTACTTAAATTGTCAAACCAGGCTTTGCATCAAAACATAAGATTTCCTTGAGGTGGACGCAAAGTTGGAGAATAATATTTATTTGTCCAATTAGTTCAAACATTGCATGTGTACTGCACTGTACAGCACACATGAAATGTGTTAATAACTGTCTAGGCATAGGATTTTATGCTGGCAATTTACACTTACAGTACAAAGCATGTGCTAGACAGCCTGTTTGTAAGCCTGCAAAGGGGAAGTGAGCAGCAGCCCATATTTAGTAAATATGAAACTTAGCCGCGCTTTCCAACTTGCGCAGTACAGCACAGCCGCTCTGTGTTGCGCTGTATTTTAATAAATTTACCCCATTGTTTTTTTTTTACGGGGTGTTAGAGGACAGGCCAGGGGGTTCCTGGTGGGTGTATATTTTTAATGGGAGCTTGAGGGAGACGGAGGATTGCTATATTGTGTATGCGTACACATAGACAGTGGCGGCTCCTCGAGGGAGTGCTGTGGGCGGGGGAGGGGCAGGGTGGGGGGTAGTAAACTACGGCATACGGCCGAACAGAGTTAAGTAAATTAATAAATAAAACGAATTACATTGCGCGCGCTGCATCGCCATTTGGTGTTGCAGCGCGCGCAATGTAATTCGTTTTATTTATTTATTTAACTCTGTTCAGCCGTATGCCATAGTTTGCTACCCCCCACCCTGCCCCTCCCCCGCCCTGCCCCACCGCCCTGCAGCACTCCCTCGAGGAGCCGCCACTGCACATAGACACTTTCCCTCAGCACAGTTGGTCATTGGATTCGTTTAGAAGGCAGTACTTCTTGTGAAAGGCACACACAAGATAAAGTTGCGGATGGCTAGGTAGCACCAAAGCTGAGTTGTCCACCAGAGACGACTTGGGTTTTGCTGTTGTAGTTCTTGCTGCTCTTAGAACCCCTTCCTGGAAAATAATCCCATTATTGGCAGACACCGCTTCCAGTCTTAAATTTTTCACCTACAAATAATTTACACAGGTGTGTCAGTCCAATTAGTTGAGCTAAAGCAAACTAAGACTACAACTCCCAGAATGCATTGGGCTAACACACAATGGCCCAGGACTGGCAACTGGGTCTGGAATGACATGAAGTGAGGCGGTAACCATACCCAATAGGAGTAGAAGGAGCATAGCACGACTTGTGAGTAAAACAGGGGCCTTATCTCAGTTTTGTAGATACAAAATAAAAAATATATTGTAGACATATTCGGGCCCAGATTAAACCTAGAGACATATTTCCTCATCTTCTACTATTTTTAAATATTCTTCGAGTTTGAGTAGAAGGGTGATATAGTGCACACCCCGGTGTCCCACTGGCCCATTTCTGGAACACTGTGACTTCCGTCCGGTCTTGTAATCCTTTACAATGGGTATTTAAAGGTGCAGAAAAGTGTTTTATACAACATTTATACGCAGTTTGCATGATAAAATCTGAATTAAAAGATAATCACGTTTTTCCTCGTCAGATAATTAAGACCTGATTTTACAGCCATACCTTAAAAACAGATGACTACATTTTACTTGTGAAAAAAATGTTTACCATAGGCAAATGCAATATGAAAACTCTCGAATTCAATAATTTAGATGTGAAGGTAAGTGGTAAAATGCATCTTCGTGAACAGTTTCCAACATAGACCCAGAACGCCCAGATGCAAGCTATTTTGTCAGGATGCCCACATATGGGAAATATTTACAAAGCATTGATATAGATGAAAATTACTTACAAAGTTGTAACCCCAAAAATCTGGCATGGATCCTTCTCTCCGATACCTATGTTGGACATCCTAAGCACAACACAGGTAGCCAAATCTAGACCAAAAACAATTGCACGTTTTTTAAAAAATAGCCGCTTTAAATAACATCCGTGTGCTATTTTACCCTCTTCAGTGAACTAAACACCGCAAGACTGAAGGGGAAACCCTCTGTCAGCACCAGAAAACAGAATATGTTTCAAAGAATATCGTCCACTCTAAACTGTCACTGTCAGCTTTTTTTAGCTTGATGCGAGGCTGACAGAGCTAGAAGAACATTCCACGTCAATCATGAATGCCTGCAGGGGGAATGCAAAGTAGCCGTACCTTCCCAGATAATTAAAGATAATTAACCCAAACATGTAAGTAGTCCGTGGCACTCTGAATTCCAAAGTCCACCTACAACAGGAACCCAGCAACAAAACAGTGATTTGTCCTCACCTCTCTACACAGATAGAACAAAAGAGAAGGGGGGGACTCCAATGAAAGCATGGCGGCCCTGCTTGAGAAGTACAGATCACTTTTCAAAAATATTAAATAGTAGAGTGGCTGTGGCGTTCTAGTGCTGTCCACTAAAGTATAGCAGATGTGCTTGGAAATGTGGGTAACATCCCCTTTGTGGACTCCATTCAGAATCTTGACATACACTGGGTGGTAAAGCGCCGAAAGAGAAGCACCTTTACTGCTTGTTTGCAATATTTTCCCTGAGGGTTTTAATTCCCATTTTCAAGGAATGGGGAATAATACACAGTTTACATTTTACAGAATGCTAAAATCTCAGGAGGAGATTTCCATTCCCGACCAGTTTTCCTCCTGCAAATTCCTCTTGATAATTTGGAGGGATTTGCATCAGGAAAATCTAAGCCCCTGCTAAACTTCTATTACCCGACATAATCACGTGTAATTTTGGTTATTTGAAGTTATGCTTGTTATGCAAAATTCCAGATATTATGCTATTATGCCATGGCAAGGAATGATGTGCTATTCGTGACCAAAATTGAGCTCAAGTGACTGTGAACAATGCAAACGACCAGAATGCAAGTGGCTGTTGTTCAAGGTGCTTGTGTTTTTGGCGCTATTTATTTAGAACAAAATGTATCCTCACATTCAAAATGGACACAAGGACATGCTTGCCGCAAACATTTAGCACCAAATGTCAGGTTTGCACTTCAGTTGACTATGCATCATCTCGCATAATTTCGCCAAAATTTCACATATTTACACTCTAACAAATCACACGAATTGCACGGACTCCTAGAAAAAACCCTGGGTCCAAGCGTAATCTACACTACATTTACAATGTGAAATCGACACAAGCACTGTTATCGCTCCATTTCACTTTAACTGCAGGGCGCTGAATAAACACATCAATGTATAGAAGGCATATCTAAAGTTGCATATACTTCCCCAGTAAGAGCATAGCAGTCCTATTCAGAAAGGCAGGGACTATTGCATTAAACTTGTAGCAATCTGGTCAGAAGTAATTGTAATTGTAAAGGTCCCCTGACGAGGCATTAAAGCGTTTTTTAGGCAAGTAGCATGCTACTAAGGAACTTAAGATTAGTAGTTAGTAGGTTAATACAATTTTTTTTCCCTCGTGCATTGGTGGTGCTAGGTTGGTGCTTTTGATTTCATACGTGTTTAGTAGAGTTTGGAGTTGGTATATAATGATAGGAATGGAAACACAGCCCCCCCTTCTTAAAAAAAAAAATGGCAACTCGCTGAAGGCCCCGCCCCCTCCCTGCATGACTCTGCAAACGCGCCTCCTGGCGAACTCTGCGTTGGGGGATTAAGTCCCGTTGCTAGTGAGGGTCACTGGGGGCCAACTAGTCCACCAGGACCCTCCAGTAAGCCCCAGACAGTGGGATTGCTGAGAGGTGGTACAAGGCCACGCCCCTTTTTACACCACTCTGCAAATGTGCCTCTTGGCGCAATGCTGGTGGGGTGATGAGGTCCCCTTGTGTCCTGAGGACCTCAGGACTGAAGTGGGCTTCATCCCCCGAGCAGCAGTGCGCTAGGCGGCGCGTTTACAGAGTGGTGTAAAAAGGGGGCATGGCCTCGGACCACTCTCAGCAATCCAACTGTGTGGGGCTTACTGGAGGTAACAGTAGGGCTAGTTGGCCCCCAGGAACCATCAGGAGGCAAGGGGAATTCACCCCCCAACCAAGAGCACGCCAGGAGACACGTTTGCAGAGTAGTGGACAAAGGGGGCGCGGCCTGTGTCCACCTCTCAGCAATCCTAATGTGTGGGGCTTACTGGAGGTAACAGGTAGGCTAGTTGGCCCCTAAGGACCACCAGCAGTGAAGTGGACTTTAATCCCCATGCAAGAGCGCGCCAGGGAGCGTGTTTGCAGAGTGGTGGGGAAAGGGGGGGTGGCCTGCTATGAGAACTTAGCACTGCTGCTGTGTGGGACTTACTGGAGGTAATAGGAGGGGTAGTTGCCCCCCAAGGTTGTCCTTGGGGGCCAACTACCTCTCCTGTTACCTCTACCAAGTCCCACACAGTGGGATTGCTAAGAGGTCTTCTGAGGCCACGCCCCCCTTTCTCCACCACTCTGCAAATGCGCCTCCTGGCACAGTACTGATTGGGGGATGAAGTCCACTTTACTCCTGAGGTACTTTGGGGGCCAAGAAGCCCTCCTGGTACCTCCTGTAAGTCCTATGCAGCGGAATTCCTGAGCGCTGGTTGGAGGCCCAGCCCCCTTTCTCCACCACTCTGCAAATGCAACTACCAGTTAAAGAAGCATTTGTAATGTAATAGGTCTCGCATTTGCAAGAGTTAGAGCTATTGGTGTTGTAAATCTAAAAGTTTTTTACTAATGTTTTTTGGAGTGGAGTGGATGTACTTTGTGTGTAGTGTAATTATGTGGTATGTTGTGCAGTGAAATTATGTGGATAGAAAGTATGTGGTATTTAGTGTATAGGAATTATGTAGAGTGGGATTATGTGTTATTATGGAGAGTAATTATGTGGTATGGTAGTCTGTGTTGTGGAGTGGTAACCTCAAGTTTAGTCTTTCTCGTTTCCATAAAAGGTAAATTATAAACTCAATGATACAAAAAAAAAGAAGGAATCACTGAGGAGCACTTCTGGACCTAGTCAGAGATATGAGCAGGGCCACTGGAATTATGCGACTGTTTGGCTGCACCGACTTTCGCACAATTATACATTTTCTGCATTAGCCACATAATCCATCATCTGCTGCCTAATCTGCAGATTTGAACAAAAAAAGCCTTGTTTCTAGCTCAAACGTTACCAAAAATGCAGCGACAAGTGTTACAGCATGGTGGAAGGTCCTTTCCAAACCTAGAATGGTCACCTGTTACTTATTGCTAAATGTGGGTGTTAAATTGGTACTAATGGTGTGCAAGCCACTCTTGCTTCTTTCTGCGCCTCTCTTGCCTCTTTCTGCATTTCTGTTTCTTCTTTCTGCACCTTTCTTTCTTTTTCTGCACCTCTGTTGCCTCTTTCTGTACCTTACTTGCTTCTTTGTGCACCCCTCTTGCCTCTTTCTGCAAAGAGGCTCTTGCTTCTTTCTGTACCCCTCTTCCCTCTTTCTGCAGCTCTGTTCCTTCTTTATGCACTTCTTTTGTTTCTTTCTGCATCTCTCTTGCTTCTTTCTGCACCCCTCTTGCCACTTTCTCCACCCCTGTTCCCCCTTTTTGCATCTCTCTTGCTTCTTTCTGCACTTCTCTTGCTTCTTTCTCCACCCCTCATCCCTCTTTCTGCACCTCTGTTGCTTCTTCTGCACTTCTCTTGCTTCTTTCTGCACCTCTGTCCCTTCTTTCTGCAACCCTTGTGCCTCTTTCTGCACCCCTCTTGCCTCTTTCTGCACACCTGTTCCTTCTTTCTGCACTTCTTTTGTTTCTTTCTGCACTACTCTTGCTTCTTTCTGCACCTCTCTTACTTTTTCCTGCACCACTTGTGCTTCTTTCTGCAACCCTCTTCCCTCTTTCTGCACCCCTCTTGCCTCTTTCTGCACCTCTGTTCCTTCTTTCTGCTCTTCTTTTGTTTCTTTCCGCACCACTCTTGCTTCTTTCTGCACCCCTCTTGCCACTTTCTCCACCCCTGTTCCCCCTTTTTGCATCTCTCTTGCTTCTTTCTGCACTTCTCTTGCTTCTTTCTCCACCCCTCATCCCTCTTTCTGCACCTCTGTTGCTTCTTCTGCACTTCTCTTGCTTCTTTCTGCACCTCTGTCCCTTCTTTCTGCAACCCTTGTGCCTCTTTCTGCACCCCTCTTGCCTCTTTCTGCACACCTGTTCCTTCTTTCTGCACTTCTTTTGTTTCTTTCTGCACTACTCTTGCTTCTTTCTGCACCTCTCTTACTTCTTCCTGCACCACTTGTGCTTCTTTCTGCAACCCTCTTCCCTCTTTCTGCACCCCTCTTGCCTCTTTCTGCACCTCTGTTCCTTCTTTCTGCTCTTCTTTTGTTTCTTTCCGCACCACTCTTGCTTCTTTCTGCACCCCTCTTGGCACTTTCTCCACCCCTGTTCCCTGTTTTTGCATCTCTGTTACTTCTTTCTGCACTTCTCTTGCCTCTTTCTCCACCCCTCATCCCTCTTTCTGCACCTCTCTTGCTTCTTTCTGCACTTATCTTGTTTCTTTCTGCACCTCTGTCCCTTCTTTCTGCAACCCTTGTGCATTTTTCTGCACCCCTTTTCCTTCTTTCTGCTCCCCTCTTGCCTCTTTCTGCACCTCTGTTCCATCTTTTTGCACTTCTATTGTTTCTTTCTGCAACTCTCTTGCTTCTTTCTGTATCCCTCTTGCCTCTTTCTTCACCCCACTTCCCCCTTTTTTTAATCTCTGTTGCTTCTTTCTGCACTTCGCTTGCCTTTTTTTCCGCCCCTCAATCGTCTTTCTGCACCTCTGTTGCTTCTTTTTGCACTTCTCTTGCTGATTTCTGCAACTCTCTTGCTTCTTTCTGCACCCCTCTTCCCTCTTTCTGCACCCCTCTTACCTCTTTCTGCACCTCTGTTCCTTCTTTTTGTACTTCTTTTGTTTCTTTCTGCACGTGTTTTGCTCCTTTCTGTACCCCTCGTGCCTCTTTCTGCACCCCTCTTCCCTCTTTTTGCACCCTTCTTGCCTCTTTCTGCACCTCTGTTGTTTCTTTCTGCCTTCCTCTTGCTTCTTTCTACACCTCTCTTGCTTCTTTCTGCACCACTCGTGCTTCTTTCTGCACTCTTCTTCCCTCATTCTGCACCTCTCTTTCCTCTTTCTGCACCCCTCTTGCCTCTTTCTCCACCCCACTTCCCCCTTTTTTCATCTCTGTTGCTTCTTTCTGCACTTCGCTTGCCTCTTTCTCCGCCCCTCATCCGTCTTTCTGCCCCTCTGTTGCTTCTTTCTGCACTTCTCTTGCTTATTTCTGCACCTCTCTTGCTTCTTTCTGCACCTCTCTTGCCTCTTTCTGCACACACAGGGCTACTTTTAAACTGACCTCAGGCTCAGCAGTGCACACATACAAGTGTAGAAAAGGGCTGCTGGCCTCTAAACGGCCATGCCCTATTATATGCTAGGGACATAGAGGTAGTTTTAATCCCCCTGCCCTATTATGTACTAGGGCCTTACAGGGGAGGTAATGCCAATCACAGGGGTACCCCAACTCATAGTGTACCCTAGTATATGTAGGTGTTTTCACTATATTCTAAGTGTCTTTCAGCATAGCACTGGCTCCGGGCCTGGTTAGGCAGAGCCCAGGGTCAGTCAGAGTCAGTTACCACCAGTACCAGTCAGCAAAAAGTTGGGGGGTGCCCAGGGCACAGGATGACTTTGCAACAAGGCCTCTTTCTACACCTTTGTTGGTTTTTTCTGCATATCTTTTGCTTCTTTCTGCACCTTTCTTCCTCTTTCTGGACTTCTGTTGCCTCTTTCTGCATTTCTGTTGCTTCTTTCTGTGCCTTACTTCCTCTTTCTGCACATGTCCTACCTCTGTAGGCATTGTTAGAAATTAGCATTTAAAAAACCTTAGGAATTCACTGAAAAAACCATAGGTTTCAGGGACATTATAGTTAGAAATTAGCATGTAAAAAACCATAGAAATTCACTGAAAAAACCACAGGTTTCAGGGACGTTATAGTTAGTTGGACATTTCACTCATACAAAACCACAGAAATTCAGCTGTTATAGTAAGTTGAGCTAAGTATAACTTTCACCCCAGCAATGCACTGCTGATGACATCACATATTACATCACTCATTACATGGTCAGTGACATCACTCATGACATCTCAAATGATATCACTGATGACATTATCCACGTGATAATCTGATGCACCTCCTCACACCCTAATATAACCTTTGATACACCCACTCTATAATACAGACTACCATTCTCGAAACAATAGACACACCAATACCAATTACTACATACCCACTCACTGATTACACACACATCCACTCACTCACCCATACAGTCAATCATAGATGCAGTCACTCATCAATACAGCCACTATCATATGCACTCATACACCCATACAGACACTCACACACCGCCACTCATCCATAGAGTTACTCACACAGCTAGTCAGTCATGCAAAGAATCAATCACACTCCCATTTACTCACCTATACAGTTATACACACACCACCTCACTTATTCATACAGATACTAACACATACTTACTCTCTTATACAATCACTGACACAAGCACACACTCATCCACACAGCCACTCTCACAATAACTCACTCTCACATATAGTCATTTATATACTCCAACACTCACATATACTGCCTTTCACATATGTATTTACTCACACATGTGCCACTGAGACATCCATTCACTCACCAACACATCCATACACACACTCACCCACCCATACAGCCCCTCACACATGCACTCTTGAACCCACACACCCAGTGAATCACCCACTCACACATCCATGCAGGGAGTCACACACACCCCACCCACACAGATACTCAGGCACCCATACAGATACTCAGACAACCAATGAATAACCCATATAGACACTCATGTAGCTACTCACTAACCCATGCAGCCGCTTACACACCAACAAAAAGACTGATACAGACATTCACATAGTTTAGTCACTAACCTATGCATTCAGTAAGGCACATTTAATCACTCACTTATACAGTCAGTCACGCACCTACTAAATCATCCATTCAGACAGTCATACACCCACTCATTCTTCAATACACCTTGGCCAATATATTTATAACATATTTAAACTTTACAGAAACACTCAGTCACTGGATGATGTAATCGTGATGTCATCAGTGATGTCATTTGAGATGTCATCAGTGATGTCACTGACCATGTCATGAGTGATGTAATATGTGATGTCATCAGCAGTGCATTGCAGGGGCGCGAGTTATACTTAGCTCAACTAACTATAACGGCTGAATTTCTCTGGTTTTGTACGAGTGAAATGTCCAACTAACTATAACATCCCTGAAACCTGTGGTTTTTTTAGTGAATATATATATATATATATACACACTGAAAAAAGCAAAGGTTACAGAGATATTATAGTTATGCTCAGATTTCACTCATGCAGAACCATAGAAAATCAACAGCTATAGTTACCTGAGCTAACTATAACTTAGGCCCCCGCAATGCACTGCTTATGATCTCACATATTTCATCACTCATGACATGGTCACTGACATCACTCATGACATCACTGATGACTTCTCAAATTACATCACTGATGACATTACTGATTACATCATTCAGTGAGTGTGTTTCATCAATGTTTCTGAGACATAAACATATATACTCAGCTACACCATAAGTTAAATTACTATTCTTTCTGTATTACTAATGAGTGATACTGTTTCTAACATATGTCATCTGAGAGGCTTTGTGACTGTCTGTATCAGTGTGAGTGGCTGTATGGCTGTGTGAGTAGCTGTATGGGTGAATAAGTGGGGGTGTACGTAACTGTATGGATGAATAAATGGGTGTGTGAGTAGCTGTATGGGTGAGTGAGTGGATGTGTGAGCGGCTGTATTGGTGAGTAACTGGGTGTGTGAGTGGCTTTATGAGTGAGTGACTGTGTGAGTGGCTTTATCGGTGGGTGAGTGGGTGTGCGAGTGGCTGTATGGGTGAGTGAGTGGCTGTGTTACTGGCTGTATGAGTTAGTTAGCGGATGTGAAAGTGGCTGTATGGGTGTCTGAGTAGATGTTTGAGTGGGTGTTTGGTTAACTGATGGGGTGTGTGAGTGGCTGTATTGGGGAGTGAGTTTGTGAGTGGCTATATGGGTGAGTGAGTGGTCATCTGAGTGCTTGTAGAGATGAGTGAATAAGTATGTAAGTTGTTGTAAGAGTGTGTGAGTGGGTGCATGAGTAGTTGTATCAGTGTGTCAATAGGTCTGTTGAGATGCTGTATGGGTGAGTGACTGTCTGTCTGAGTGATTGCTCTATTAAGTGGGCGTGTGAGTAGCTGTATGGGTGATTGTATATCTGTGTAAGTTGTATGGGTGAGTAAGTGATTGTATGAGTAACTGTATGAGTGAGTGAGTGGTTGTGAGAGTGGCTGTATGGGTGAGTGAGTGTGTATGTGAGTGATTGCATGGATGAGAGAATGGGTGTGTGACAAGTTGTATGGCTATGTGAATAGGTATGTGAATGGTTCTGTGTATGAATGAGTGTATGAGAGACTGAATGGGAGTGTGAGTGGGAGTATGAGTGGTTCAGTGGATAATGTCATCAGTGATGTCTGCTGCTGGTCCTATTTCCCAGGATGCTAATCTTTAAATTGTTCACCATGGCATAAAAATACAGTAATGCTTGCCCAGCCCTTAGGATCTGGTGAGTGCCATTGTGACCTTAGAGCCTGTGCCAGAAGGGCTTCCTGTTTAATGGTTTCTGCAGAAGAACCAGCTGAGGCTAAGCCTGTGGAAACTTTGTGGTTCCCCCAGCTCTTACCGGAGTGGTGGAACTGCGAGGGTTGAGGGTGCGGTATCTGACTTTTTCGGCAGATACCCTGCATCAACCACCCACTAAAAAGACTATTAGTGTCATAAGAATAGAGCACTTTATCCCAACCTGCGGCAACCATCATTGGCTTCACATCAAACAAAGGATAGCCTTCAAGTTGCTCTGCACTAACAACAGAGCATGCTAGTTAGGCCCAAGTGAATTTACGTTAAATCGCTGTAATCTCACGCAATTTCAGTCATTTTGTGTTATGCTTGTTGGGCAAAATCTCTAAATGACACTATCATGTTACATGTGCTGTTTCTGACAGTAATTTAGCAAACCCACATGGGAACAACACCAACGAGCCGAATGCGAGTAGCTGCTGTTTGTGATGCTTGTGGATTTTGCCCTATTTAGTAATGCAAAATAAGTCCTTGCATCCAAAATGGACGTGAGGATGCATTTTAAGCCAAAATATAGCACTAGATGACAGTTTTGCACTTTGCATAATTATGTGTAATTTTGCATACTGTTTGCTAAAGACTTGGAAGGAAAATGTGGAATATTCCTGAATCTTCCCCCTGGAACCGTCTGGCCCCCAGCACTCAGGCATCAGAAGGAACACTTAAAATTCAGGAAAGAACAGACAACCATCCTTTACCGCCAAACCTACCATGAGAATGTATTCTTAATGCCTGGCTGGATCCTCGTGCAGTGTCCTAGGCCTCTCTACCTCTGGTTTTCTCCTCCCTGAACACCTCCTTCGATTTTATGTACTTTTCTCCTTCATTCATCCCTTTCTGGTTCTGGAATTTTCTGCCTGGACAAGCTTGCATCGCTGCCTTCCTTAAGAAATAGTTCCTCTTTCATCTCCTTTCCATCTCAAGTGCCCTTCCCGCCATGTGCTGTTCAGCACTTTGAAGTGGCTCTATGGCTGACAGTGCTAAATCACCTTTAAATAAATAATCTCATTATGAGTGTTAACAGAAAAGAAAAAAGGGGTGAAAAATAAGGAGTGGATGGAAGAGTGCCTAGTATAGTGTAAGCTCCTAAAGGAAGATATTGGCAGGGACACTGGAATTATGTGACTCTGCGGCTGCTGCGTTTTTTTGCATAATTATAGGTTTGCAGCATTTGCCACATAATCCATCCCATCATCAACTCCATAATCTGCAGATTTTAACCCAAAAATTTTGTTTCCAGCTAAAACGGTTCTAAAGTTACAAAGAAATGCAGCCACAATGTTGCAGTGCAATGGAAGGCCCTTTGCAAAGGTTGACTGGTCACTTTTATGTTGCTTATTGCTACATTTGCGTGTTAAACTAGTACTAATGACATGCCACCAATGTCGAGACAGTGTACAAAATGTCAAAATAAAAATGAAGAAATTCTGTCACAAAATGTGGCGCGTTATGCTGCATAATTTTCCGCTTCTTGCTGCATGATTTACTCAACTCTGCTACATAGTTTAGCCGTCACCTGCTGCATAATCGCAGTGGCCCTGGAGATAGGTGGAGATTCAAAATTCTACGATTAATAGGTCGTCGTGTTTATGATGTCCAATTTTCAGGAGGCCACGACCGTGTGGATAGAACTGCAGGATGTATTAATCTGATTCACAATTCATCTTCAGACCTTACTGACCAGTTTCGCAACCTCTGTGGGCACTTCAGAGTGTGCTCAAAGAGTTTGCCTTCAGTTGTGGTTACACTAACAAGCTAGTCTCCTTGATGAAGGCATGACAAAGGAGCTTTGGTGCCATAAATATCTATCTGCTGAACAATGGAGGGGGAGAGGCGCAGGTTAAGGGCAGGAATCCTTTGTAGTGCGGTGAGGTGGCGGATCAATGGTGCCCGCCGCATTCCATTCAAAAGGTGACTGCTAACTTTCCGGATTTAAATGATCTGGCGTGTCCTGTTAAGCCACACAACAATAGGACGCAACATGTGTTCAGAAAACTGTCTGCCTCGCCTCATAAATATATTGGAAACAGTTCTACTGCTGCTCCTCAACGTTCGCGATGCGCACGCACGTTTTACTTGCGTGCTATTTCTTTTCACACAGTAGACTTGTTCACATCCGTGCTCTTGTTTTTGTACTTTTTGGAATCAGGGATGGCTGTTTGCCTTTAAATTATTTGTTTTTAAATTGGATAGGCACTTAATTTTTCGCTACCTCTGAAATTTGTAACTTTAAAAAAAAAAAAATTATTACTGTTTTCCTTTTGTTTTGTTGGCCCTTTTATCTCTTCACTTTATGTTTTTTGTGTGTTTATTGCTGTTAGCTTTGCTTTTTTGTGTTTTGTGACACAGCACATTGAGAGCCCATATCTTGGGCCCTATGCCAAGACAGGGCACCTCTAACACAGGTAAACATCTTGTTACAACTTTGTAGAACTTTGCTCAGGCAACATAGATATAATGCACTTACCCCATAAAACTGCTGTTTCGTGTTCTTTCGTATTTTTTTTTTACTTGATAAACTTATAAAGGGGTGCAGAAGCAGAAAAATAGATTCGGTGTGCAAGACTTAAGAGACTACCAATCAGGAAGAACAGGAAGGGTTTAAGGAAATACGATGAACAATGCATGTATACATGCATGCATGCATTCATTTTTTTTTTTTTTTTGCAGTTTTATATAGCGTGAACTCAACCCGAAGATATCAGAGTGCTTCACATGAGCACCAGTTGCATTACAGACTGACATTTTTTTTTTAAAATTAGGCACAGGGAGACTAAGGGGCCGATTCCGATCTCGGCCGGTAGGGCTCCGAATCGGAATCGGCTTAACCGGATCCGATTCGGAGCTCTGTTTCCCGACCGACTCGTACGTGCGTCCGGGCGAGCGAGTACGATGCGAATTCTCCGACCGACTCGTTCGCGAGACCCAACCGCACCGACCGACTCGTCCGCGAAAGCCAACCGCTCCGACCGACTCGCGCGGACACAACTCGCACCGCGCAATGGAGACGTTCCCCGGCCGGGTAAGTACGATGCGCACCGCGAGCAGTCCGACCGACTCGCGCCGTCCGGCTCGAAAGAGCAGTCGGAGCCGCACTTTGGGGGTCCGTGTTGGACCCCCTGTACGCGTAGCCGCGCGAGTCGCACACAGGGGGGACCCATGGGTCCCCCCTACCTGTGCATGTACGGCGCGAGTTGCTTCGAGGCGAACCCACTGTAGGGGGCGCCCTTGTTCGCCTCGCACCCATTGAGTCAATGGGAGCCCGCGTACGCGTTGTACGACCGGCTCCCATTGACTTCAATGGGAGTCCGACCAAATCGAGTCCGATTGCATGCGTGCGCATCGTACTCGTTCGGTCGGACTGCCAGGGTCCGATTCGGTCGGAAATCTCTCCGGGTCCGGCTCGGTCGGAGAGATTTCCTGCCCGAATCGGAATCGGCCCCTAAGTGATATGCCCAAAATCACAGGATGCTTAAGCCGCACCCTAGACTTGATGAACCTGGTTCCCCAACTTCAAAGTCTGCCGCGCTAGCCGTTAAGCCACATTCTCTCCCCTTACAGCATATATAATGTATCAGTTGCTCATTTACTGTCATTGCTTAATGTGCGCTGCAGTTTGCCGGTGGTGGGCACTGGCACTCATTTTTTAATGCCAGGGCTTATTCTTCAGCATCAGACTTTGACCCAGTGCGAGAGAGAAAGGCCAAAAAGGGAGATTTAAGGATGAAGAGAACGATAGGAAATCAGTCACAAGTGAGTAAGGGGTGAAAAAGAACCTACAACAGTGAGACAGAGAGATATGAAATATAGGGTGGGCCAAAAAAGAGGCATGAGAGGGAATCAAGACTAGGTTTCCGGCAACTCCAGCATAAGGCACCTATGGTGTGGTGGGCTCCTGAAAACCACATTTGGACATCTGAACTTTTTTGCTTGTTTTTGTTTAAATTAAGCACTGGCTCTATGTAATATTATTACAGGTAACATGGTCAAGATGGACATATAATGACCCAATACTTTTTTGCACTAGATGAAACGGTCACTATATGCAGAACACAGGAATATTAACGCCAGCTGAAAATAAAACAAGATATTAATATACTCCATGAGACTAGAGCTGGGTGTTAATGGTAGAAATGCACTGTATAGGTATTACTGCACAGTTCTACAAGCAGTGCGGATCTAGGGAGACATCTTTTTTGGTTCTCTGGGCACTCAAGGTGCTGCCGAGGAGCATCCTACCAACTGAAACCATGTGCCAGTAACATCCCTATGTCCCCGCTGCTCTCCAAATAGCCCACTCTCTCCTCTAGGTTAAGGCCCATGGCCAGCACATACTCAATCCAACATGCCACCAGCTCTCCAACACCTCTTTTACCCTCCCATTGGTAATCTGATAGAATCGCATGTGGAAAATATTCCATGATTGGTTGATTTGAAAGAGATTGAGTTTGCCAGGGGCATTTGCTGGGTGTTGTGTTGTTTGGGGCGATTCGTATGTGGTGCAGGCATGAGTGTCAAGGACAAGGATGTCTCTCCGATGAATGAAAAGGGGGCCTGTGAACAATGCAGGATTTTGAGGACGCAGGGTGGGTGATATGGAATATGGATTTGGGGGAGCAGGCTGGAAAGATGGACAGGACAGGGTGTTAGATCATTAATGCCAAATTGTGTAGAGGAGGATGCTGGAGGCCATTGGAATTTTGTTTTGGAAGGATGAAAGATATAAAGAAAAGCAACCAAAATCAGAATATCTGGCATGAAGATTCCACAATGACTTCCACAACAGGTGCATTGTCTCCCATGATGGCTTACAAGAAGCAGCTTCCTTGAATTATGCAGACAGTATAATTGGAAGTTTGGCCATTTTATTTGCTATCATTCCATATGTATCATGTTGTTGCTCCAGTTGTTACTTTGTGCCGTACATGCAGTGAACTGAACAAAACCTGCCCCTTTTGCTCCCTCTTTCCCCCAATGCAGAAGCCAACACCTGGCAATGCTTTATCAATATGTAAAACACTGCCTCCCTAGGAGTAAAAACATCTGTGTAATTCTGAACATCAATTTTGCATTTTGATGACCATGCGGCATATGTGAAGTGGTTGTGGTGAAAAGAACAAAGAGGTGAACACATCAGCAGCACACGTTGTAAAACACACTTGCCCTCATTAGCTATAATTCACTTTTTATTGGAAGCATTGTGGCGGTGACAAGGGCTAGAGCTAGGGAAATGGTCAGTGCTTGAAAAGCTCAGATGCTGTTGTGTGAGTGAACCCTGAAGGTTTAAGTGAGCAGGACCAAGAACATTATTGGTAGGGGGCTTGAAAGCACAGGGGGCCACAGGATCTTCTTTCACAGGAAATATTGTTATGCGATGTAAAATAATGTGATCATGTGCAGTGTATGGTTGGTGTCAAAACACAAAGGGGGGGATTTACAAAAAAGTCACGCAACACAGCGCAGCCCACTGCGAGGTGCGCTGCGTTGCGGGACAGGAAGGGCACAGAAGAGTGCCATGTCTTCACAGATATGGCACCCTCCTTCCCTTTCCCTTGCGCCGGCGCTGATTTCAGCAGCCATGTGTCATGCACACACCATAGCGCTAGGGAGTGTGCATGAGTCTAGCATAGTTTTTGTACAGGAAGGGTATCCTTCTTGTACAAAATACTATGCCTAGACACGATAGAAAGCTTTTCCCACTTTGTATGCATGCTGCACAGTGCAGCACGCATGCAAAGTCGGAAAAGCATGAAGAAATGAAAGCATTTCTCCTGTTAGCACCTCCTTTGAGGGGCGTTAACTTTTGGTGCAAAACCATGTCTACAAATCTTTGTAAATATGGTTTTGCGTCAAAAGTCATGGGTGGTTGCATGAGAATGCCCATGTTCCACCCATGTAATGCCCCCTTGGCGCTAAGTAACACAAAGCGGTGCTTTGTGCTGCTTTCGCTACTTTGAGGGTGCTTTCAGCGCAAAACAAGTTTTGCGCTGCAAAGTAAATAGCAAAAAAAAACATCACCCAGCACAAAATGTTTGTAAATCTCCCCCTAAGTGAAGAAGATGGAACAGTTTCAGTTCTGTCTTCAAAATAAGTGGACTTTTACATGTGTTGCTGATGAGGGTCCTTTTCAGAGATAGAAAAGAGACTTTCCGAATGTGAATCAAAGGGAAGGCCCTTTGCTAAGAGCACTTGGACCCTCCTTACAAGAGCCCTATAATTAAAAATGGGGCAGGTAACCTTGCTATTGGCCCCATCGAGATTCACATGGTCTGTGAAGTTACAGCGGACCTCTGTGCTTTCTCCAGAGATTTGAGCTGCTAAAACCAGCCAGAGTCTCCAGAAAAAATGCAGCGGTTAATGATAAATTATCAGGGGATCAGACCTGGAATCACCAATTCCGCCTGTAATTCTCCGTTACTCAGGGAATCCTTAGTGTTTAATGGGACACCTAGGACTATTAACTCTGGAGGAGTGGAAATTAGCACCCTCACATTCAGGGATTGTAATGAAGCTCTTAAGGTCATAAGTGTATCACTCCTGAGCTTTTCACATTCAGGCAAGTCAGGAGATGTTAAAATAGGATTCGGTGGTGTAAAAAGCTAAGCCGACTACGTTCCAACATTCATTGCTGGCAAAACTGTGAGGCCTAATATCTCCTTGTGCAGATTTGCTACTAGGAAATTTACTCTTACACTTGTAAGTAACTTTACTACTTTCAAATATTCACAAAATCTAAAAGCATAAAGTTACTCAAAAGAGTACACATAAAGGTTTCCACCTCCTGAAACAGTGTCTTCAGCCAAATTTAAGACTGTAAAATTACGACTGCCAAAAAGAAGCAGTAGTAAGTCCAGCACCACGCATGGCCAACCACCGATACTGTAACAGTCTCTTAATGAAAATAATGGCATCAGGGACTTAAAATAGAACCTCATAGGAAATAATGTCATATCAAATTAAATAAATTGAACATTAAAAAATGTAATAATTTCAAAAAACAAATATTATTTAATGATGAAATATTTCAATAATTTTTTTTATTTCAAAATAAATGTCAATTTAACTTGATTAGTTATAAACATCACATTTAATAATTATTAATAAAAATATTTTTTACTTTGGGTGAGATTTTTTAAATTTAAACTTCAGAATGAAAATGTTATTTTAATATAATATATTAAAAATAATAAAATATTTATTTGAAAATTAAGTTAATAGTACTGTAACATTTTTGTTTTACATTTAAAATAAATATATACAATTAATTTATGTAATATTTAATGTAAAATATTTCTAAAATCTTTTTTTAATTAATAAGATTTTAAATGTTCACTATACTTTACAATAGGAAATCTCCCCAACATCCCTATGGTAAAATACAATAATACAACAATGACATTTCCCTGTGCTCTGCGATGGCTCGTTCCACACATTGTCACTGATTAAACTAACCCACCCAGTAACTTTCAGGCTAGTTGTAGTCTGGAATAATGAGTAGGGAATATTGATTTACCACAATATCATACCAAAATATACAGGAGGTAAGTGCATATAAGTACAGATTTACTGTCTTAACTTCAAATCTATGTACATTGACATTGTATAAAATTTCAGGCTACATAGCTGTGGAGTTAAGTTTAATAAATCTCACTTACCTATGCATACTTACCTGCAGATATTTGGTCCTCAGTATTTTGTCAACAATATTGTGGTAATTTTCTACTCATTATTTTGTACTTCTGCCTTTTTAAGCTGACCTTCTCTGACAGGACCAGTCAGCTGCTGACATGTCAGGGAAGTAGGTTTGCCCCTTCCACTCGGACCGATGCCATCTCATCAGTTTTTGCACTACCATGTGTTGCTCCGACAGTGTCACTTGGCGGGTGCTCTAAGCATTTTCACTCTCACTCTTCCTCTAAAAAGTCTACCTTAACTTACATAAATAGTTGTACGACAGCAGATGCAACTCTAGTGAGTGCTAATGATAGATTCAATTTCACTTTAGAGAATCGAAGTGACATCACTGAAAGGCTTTAGAACATTTGTTCCTGAATGAAAGCATCTCCCATGTCTGAATCCCGCAATGTCTGTCATCCTGATGGATCACTGACAGAATATCGACAGTCAGAATATCGAGGTACAAAAATATCAACGCAAAAATATTGATGTCCAGAATATCGAAGTCCTATCTACATAATGGTAAGTACAAAAATATTGAAAAGAAAATATCGTTGTTAAAAATATCGGTTTTTTTAATGTTAAAAAAATAATGTAAAATAAAGTAAATAATACATATAATTAAAAAAACATAGTTAAAATTATTAGAAAATGTTTAAAATTATAAGTAATACATATAATGTAAAAATAAATGAAACATATATATGTCTAAAATATAATATATTCTTACTAAATAATATTTAAAAATAATTATTTTAATAACTTAGAAATTTTTAAAAACATATTAAAATTATAAATACATATATATACACATGCACCAATAATATAAATTAAAAACAAAAAACATATATAACAAATTAAAATATGAATTTTTTAAAAATCTTTTTAAAATACATTTTACACTACATTAACTAAAACAGTAGAGAAAATATTGGATATCGGAGGGGATAAAATTACTTTTCCCACTCCAGAGAGTGCAACAGTAGGGAAAGTGTTGGATAGCGTAGGGGTAAAAATTACTATTCCCACTCCAGTGAGTGCAACAGTAGGGAAAGTGTTGGATAGCGTAGGGGTAAAAATTACTATTCCCACTCCAGTAAGTGCAGCAGTAGGGAAAGTGTTGGATAGCGAAGGGGTAAAAATTACTATTGCCACTCCAGAGAGTGCAACAGTAGGGAAAGTGTTTGATAGTGTAGGGGTAAAAATGACTATTCCCACTCCAGAGAGTGCAACAGTAGGGAAAGTGTAGGATAGCGTAGGGGTAAAAATTACTATTCCCACTCCAGAGAGTGCAACAGTAGGGAAAGTGTTGGATAGCGGAGGGGTAAAAATTACTATTCCCACTCCAGTGAGTGCAACAGTAGGGAAAGAGTTGGATAGCGTAGGGGTTAAAATTACTATTCCCACTCCAGAGACTGCAACAATAGAGAAAGTGTTGGATTGTGGAGGGGTAAAAATTACTATTCCCACTCCAGTGAGTGCAACAGTAGGGAAAGTTTTGGATAGCAAAGGGGTAAAAATTACAGTTTCCACTCCAGAGAGTGCAACAGTAGGGAAAGTGTTGGATAGCGGAGGGGTAAAAATTACTATTCCCACTCCAGTGAGTGCAACAGTAGGGAAAGTTTTGGATAGCAAAGGGGAAAAAATTACTATTCCCACTCCAGTGAGTGCAACAGTAGGGAAAGAGTTGGATAGCGTAGGGGTTAAAATTACTATTCCCACTCCAGAGACTGCAACAATAGAGAAAGTGTTGGATAGCGGAGGGGTACAATTACTATTCCCACTCCAGTGAGTGCAACAGTAGGGAAAGTGATGGATTGCGGAGGGGTAAAAATTACTATTCCCACTCCAGTGAGTGCAACAGTAGGGAAAGTGTTGGATAGCGGAGGGGGTAAAAATTACTATTCCCACTCCAGTGAGCGCAACAGTAGGGAAAGTTTTGGATAGCGGAGGGGAAAAAATTACTATTCCTACTCCATTGAGTGCAACAGTAGGGAAAGTATTGGATAGCGGAGATGTACAAATTACTATTCCCACTCCATAGAGTGCAACAGTAGGGAAAGTGTTGGATAGCGGAGGGGTAAAAATTGCTATTCCCACTCCAGTGAGTGCAACAGTAGGGAAAGTTTTGGATAGCAAAGGGGAAAAAATTACTATTCCCACTCCAGTGAGTGCAACAGTAGGGAAAGAGTTGGATAGCGTAGGGGTAAAAATTACTATTCCCACTCCAGTGAGTGCAACAGTAGGGAAAGTGTTGGATAGCGGAGGGGTGAAATTACTATTCCCACTCCAGTGAGTGCAACAGTAGGGAAAGTGTTGGATTGCGGAGGGGTAAAAATTACTATTCCCACTCCAGTGAGTGCAACAGTAGGGAAAGTGTTGGATAGCGGAGGGGTAAAAATTACTATTCCCACTCCAGTGAGTGCAACAGTAGAGAAAGTTTTGAATAGCGGAGGGGAAAAAATTACTATTCCCACTCCATTGAGTGCAACAGTAGGGAAAGTATTGGATAGCGGAGATGTACAAATTACTATTCCCACTCCAGAGAGTACAAGAGTAGGGAAAGAGTTGGATAGCGTAGGGGTAAAAATTACTATTCCCACTCCAGTGAGTGCAACAATAGGGAAAGTGTTGGATTGCGGAGGGGTAAAAATTACTATTCCCACTCCAGTGAGAGTAACAGTAGGGAAAGTGTTGGATAGCAGATGGTTAAAATTAACATACTTATCAAATAAATAATTATTATAATTAAATAACCAATTAATAATTAATTAATAATAAATTAATTATAAATACTAATAAATTACTTCCCACCCTATTCCCCTATAAACCCACAACCCGCTCCTAAAGAAACACAATTAATATAATGATCAATTAATTAATTAATAAAAATTAATAACCAATTAATAATTAATTAGTAATAAATTAATTATATAAATAAAAATTCTTATTTACCTTTTTTATAATTAAGGGGCCCATTACGATACCCGGCGTAAATAAATCCGCCAGGCATGGAAGCGGCAAAAATCCGCCCGCACACACCGCCTGAACACCGACCACGCCATTATGAGTACACAAACCGAAAACCGCCATCGGCGGAAAAATCACACAAAATACCGCCCGCCATCGTCCGAGTCGGAGTCAAACCGCCCGCCACGGACGGAAACACGCACGACAACACAAAACCGCCCGCCCACACGGCCGACACACCGCACGTGAAATTACGATCGCACCGCCATGAGCGCGGAAAAACCACAAATATACCGCCCGCCAGCGCAAACAACGCCGATGAGAATCGACACGGCAGAAGCCATGGCGCCAACGTACCTGCACAGAAACCATCCGCACACAAAACCAATAGCACACAACATGGCCAACAAGTCCACACAGCAAGGCACGCACAAATACACAAGCACAGTACACATCCCGAAAACACCCCCGGACAAACAAAAAATACAAAGGCCAGAACCCCAGACACAACACACCTGAAAACAACAGACCATGAGGACACACCCACATAGGTGAGTACAAAAGCAGCACTCCCACAGACCACAACCCCTTGCTACATTGCAAACCAGAGAGGAGAGGAGAGGACACAGTGACACAGCAAGGACAGCAGCACACCACAGAAACGCACACATCACAACCACCACCACCACCACCAAACACCGGCACCACAAACCCCCTGCACATTACACAACACACACCGCACCAGCACCACAAACACCATGGCACCACAAAGGATGCCCAAGTTCACGCCCATGGAGCTGACGGTCATGGTCGACGAGATCATCAAGGTGTACCCACAAATCTATGGGAACATGGTCCAGCACACACCACTAGCCACCAGAAACAGAATGTGGAACCGGATCGTAGACCAGGTCAATGCAGTCGGGACCCTGCCAAGAAACAGAGTCGAGATAAACAAACGTTGGAATGACGTAAAGAGCCTGGTCAAGAAGAAGGAGGGCAAAAACAGAGAGCTGGCTGCCGTCACTGGCGGAGGGAATCCCGCGCTCTTTAAGACCTTCAAAGCGTGGGAGGAGAAGGTGCGAGTCGTAATCCATCCGGAGATCCTCGCCGGATTAGCAGGGGGAGTGGAGGCTGGTAAGTACAAACTAATGTATACCAGCACACCGCTATGTACTCACATGCGCAACTACCATGCCACAGCTCCCAGGGACAAACACCCCCATGTCCAGCACACAATACACAACACATCACACACACATGCAACAGACACTACCACACACAGCCCAAACCGAACAACTGTAAGATGCGTGGGGACATGTGTACACTCAGCCAGCCACGTAACCACCAACAGGTCCCCAAATATGCCAGAAGCGCCACAACGAGCACCCACCACACCCATGTGTCCGCCACAGCTGCACTAACCGACAAGTAACAGGTAAGTGGCAGGAACACAAAGTGCAGTGGGTGGGACGGTGGACAGCCCAAGTACAACACACACCAGGCCCCAGTCCCACAGCACAGCAAGGAGGAGCATCCCCCACACCCCACAGCCACGTGTCAGCCACCGCAGTGCACAACGACAGCCGAAAGGCAGACATCACGGTCCACAGCAATCGGTGTCAGTGGGTGTACAGCCACCCCCACGACCCACTACACCCCCCCACCCCCACAGACCTGCAACATGGAGCACCCCCGCTTAGAGCCATGTGGCATCCAGTACAGTGCACGCACGAACAACTTGCAGGTGGGAAACTGGACAGGGCTGGATTACTGGAGGCATGAGGACCATAACACCACCAACACATGGGACATGTCACGTAGCAGACGAACACGCAGCACCGCCCACCGTCACGAACAAGTGAACAATGTGCACACGGACATGAACAACAGACTCACACCCCACATGACCCATCACAGACATAGCAACACCCAAGGAGCCACGTCTGCATGCACAAGCCACACTGAATATAGTCCCACACAGCAGCCACTGTGCAACTCATCACACACAACCGAAACACCATTGAAGTCCTGTCCATGTAGCCCCCACTGCCTGTCAACCCCACACCCCACAACTACGCCTATGTAAGACAAACAACACTAGACGCAACAGAGCGGAACAACATAAATGCACACGAACACCACTGAACCCATCAAACACACAGACACACCATGCACATACCACATACCATCCATCCCATCCGTCAGCCCCAGTCTCATGAAAGGCATGTCATCCGCACAGCTGCCACACATACAGCAGTCACGCTAAGACACATGCCCATGACCAACCATGTGCCAGAAGTCAATTAAGCGCACGACACACTGTGAGCAACAACACACAACATGGGCCACCCCCCGAGCACTGCAGTGATGCACATGGCACAGGGCAGCACGCACACCAAGGAGATGGGACAACTGCAATACGTTGGCTGGCACACAACTATCACTCACTCATAACGATGCGTCCAATGCCATGTCCAGTAACCACAACAGACAGCAAATATGCAGGGCATGTCAGGCATGCACACACCTCAGACCATGCACTGTCATGCTGCCACAACACATGTCACGTTCGGCACCCATGGCTCACAGCATGTACCCCAAAAGCATATCCCCTCCCAAATGCGAATCTGGGGCATGGCCCCCATGTTGCCATATGCGTTCCTAAGCGTTCCATTTGAACCCCAAAAGCATATCCCCTCCCAAATGCGAATCTGGGGCATGGCCCCCATGTTGCCATATGCGTTCCTAAGCGTTCCATTTGAACCCCAAAAGCATATCCCCTCCCAAATGCGAATCTGGGGCAAGGCCCCCATGTTGCCATATGCGTTCCTAAGCGTTCCATTTGAACCCCAAAAGCATATCCCCTCCCAAATGCGAATCTGGGGCATGGCCCCCATGTTGCCATATGCGTTCCTAAGCGTTCCATTTGAACCCCAAAAGCATATCCCCTCCCAAATGCGAATCTGGGGCATGGCCCCCATGTTGCCATATGCGTTCCTAAGCGTTCCATTTGAACCCCAAAAGCATATCCCCTCCCAAATGCGAATCTGGGGCATGGCCCCCATGTTGCCATATGCGTTCCTAAGCGTTCCATATGAACTCCAAAAGCAAAGTACAAACCAGACCCAGGATGGGCCAGGAGCCCGCATACACCAGAGTCACAATGAGTAGGGGCACAGCAACACACCCATCGGCATGGCCAATCCGTCCCATGCCACATGTGCACAGCACACAGTCCCATTGCCTAGCACACACAACTACAGATGCCACAGCCACACACTCGCCTCCGGGAAACCCATGTACGAGATTGCACGAACTGCCAATGTCAGACGACTAATACATACTTCGCCAGGTGCAACACAATAACAAATCTCATTCTCTCCACAGGTGACGAACTGCCGGATGCTGGGGATGGAGACAGCAGCCAGCACAGCCAGCCCACAAGCCCCCAACGAGGACACACGGATCTGGAGGATCTGTCCTCCTCTTCGGACACGGACCACCAAGCTGGCCCATCTGGCGTGGCAGGACCCAGCCGCTCCCCAGGACCCCTCCTACCCACCAACCCATCATCCAGGGATGCTGAACAGTCCCAGTCCCCTGCTGCCACTGTCGTTGCGGCCACACCCACGGTCATTGCGGCCACTACCACTGCCGCAACCGCCACCATCGCCGCACCGACCACCACCGCCTCCACCACCACCACGTCTTCGCTGGCACCAGCCCCAGCGCAGGTGGTGGCCCGGCCGACTGGATCCACCCTGGGAGCCACAGCGAGGACCGTGGTGTGCAATGTGGCTAGTGGGCAGGCCGGTGGCAGCAGGACTGGTAGGAGGAGCAGGGTCAGGGAAACGCCAGCCTCCCTGGGAGCCATGCCCTGCCTCAAATGGCCAGAGTCCTTGGGGCCTATGAAGAGGCCCAAGGACAATGGGCCAGGTCTGCTACTGACACGCGGGAGGTGCTGGGGGTGCTGAGGTCCATGGACACCCATATGGGCCAATTCGTGTCCCGTATGGACCAACTCGTGGACCTCATGGGCCAGCTGGTGGTGGCGGTGGGGTCACAGGCAAGGCCAGCAACACCACCTCCGCCACCACCTGCTAGGGCGCAGGGTCGGCCAGCAGTGTCCACTTCCCCTGCGTCCACAGCCAGTGAGCACACCTCACCCACCACCAGCAGGTCGCCACCACACACCCCCTCCCAAACGTGGAAGGGGCCGTCCGAAGAGGAAACAGATCTCCCGGGAGGACTTCGCACGCTCCAGTCGCAAGTGAGGCAGCCAGCCAGCCTTCCGCCAGCCTTCCTTGACCAGCCACTGCATTGACTTGCTCTACGATCCCACTCCACACAGCCATCTGGATGGCATGTGTGTGTTGGACTATGGACATAGAACCAGTGGGTACACCCTGATCATCACGCAGCCATGACCGACAGCTCATTGTCACTGCACGCACACTTTTGTCATCACCTTACACACAATCACATGTCACAGTTTGTAATAAATGCACCTTTTTCACTAACTGCTGTTTGTGCCCTGTGTTTTATTTGTACGGAATACAACGGCCACCTTGGGCGGAAAGGCACCTGATGCGTGGCATGGCAATGGAATCCGGAGGAGCCTGTAGGGACCTAGGGGTGGGAGACAGAACAGGAGCACATTCAATGAGTGTGTCACACACCCATCACACAGTACATGTCAACAACTACAAGCAATGTACACACATCGCACAGAGCAATAGGGCACAATGCCACAGTCACCAACAGTGGCATACTACCCTGGCCATGGAGCGTTGACACACTGCACGCAGTGAACATACGGCCACCCTGACACAGCACACACACACCTGCACAGATACAGACACATCATCCCTCGTACATGGACACTCACCGTCAAGTGAAGTAGCGGGCGATGAGCTGCTGGCGCACATTCCCAGCTTCCTCCTCTCCGCTGTCCACCTCACTCGAGCTGTCCTGGTCTGCGGGCTGGGGCCCTGGTTGATCTCCGTCATCCACAATGAGGGGGATCTGCTTCCGAATGGCCAGATTGTGCAGCATGCAGCACGCCACCACTATCTGGCACACCTTCTGTGGGGAGTACGCCAGTGCACTCCCGGTGCGGTCCAGGCACCTGAACCTGGACTTGAGGAGGCCAAAGGTACGCTCGACCACACGTCTGGTCCTCCCATGTGCCTCATTGTATCGATCGTCTGCTGGGGTGCGAGGATTCCTCAATGGACTGAGCAGCCATGCCCCATTCGGATACGCAGTCACCTGGGTGTGAGGGACACAGAGAACCGTTGCAATTCCAACTGGACAGGGGACAGCATCGCACAACCAGCACGCTACACCACTCCACATACTCACCGACAATACAGGCACGATCCTGTTGCAGATTGGCCATCAGTCGTGGCAAGATGCTGTTGCGCATTATGTGTGCGTCATGGGCCGAGCCTGGAAACTTGGCACACACGTGGGTGATCACCATGTCCGCAAGGCACACCACTTGCACATTCAGGGAGTGCGTGTGCTTCCTGTTGCGGTACAGGTGCTCAGTGGCCTGTGGTGGAACAAGGCCAACATGAGTGCAGTCAATGGCTCCCACGACGTGTGGGATTCTGCCAAGGGCATAGAATGCACCCTTCACTGCCGCCAATTCACGAGCCCTGGGGAATCTGATGTACCTGTTCCGGTACAGCATCATGGCTGCCAGTACATCCCTCAGCACCTTGCTGAACATGGGCTGGGACATCCCTCCTCCACTGCCCACTGTGTGCTGGAATGACCCAGTGGCGAAGAAATGCATGGCGGCCATCACCTTAGCCGTGGGGGTGACAGCAGTCGGATACACCCTGCGGGGACGGAGATGGGGCTCTAACATGGCACACAGTCGATGCAGAGTTGGCCTGTCCAGCCAAAACTTCCTGATTACCTCTGTATCGTCCATGTCCGCCAGCAATTGGTATGGGCGGTCAATGTTCGGTCTCCGCCTGGGTTAAATGGCAGAGGACACATGTCAAAGCAACACGGCACATAGCAATTTCGCATACACATCACTGACATGACTGAGCAAGCACATGAGCCACAGCCCAGCTGTCAAGCTGGGACGGCACGGCCACAATACACTTACACAGGTCTCCCAACAATGGCAATGGCAAGTGAGACATACCACTGCCATGTGCATGCACATGGGGATCTAGGCCCCAATGACTTGCGGGGCGTGCTGATGGGGACTGACTGCATATTCGTCAAGCGGCAACGCCACGGCAACATGAGTGTCTGCTGAGCATGGAACTGCTTCCGAGGCTGGATGAGTATGGCACACGACGACGACGATGTGGGCACGGGCTGAGCGGCCAATACAAGTGGGACCTGTGGCACGAGGGGATATGAGACAGTAGTAGGTGTCAGCACTGCACCCTATGTACAGCACTGTACGGATCACAGCTCCCGAAACATTGACTGGTGTCCACATTGACAGCCCCATGCCAAGACGGCTGTGTGCTTGCAGTCACACGTCACAGGTGAGAGGTTACATTGCACGTGCCAGGTGGCAGACGTACATAGTGGGAGCTGGCATGTGTGTGCATGTGTCTCCTGTTCAGGATCCACCAGATGGGCGCTGACTCTGTACTGACCATTGGACACAGCATGTTCCGTGGAAGGCTTGTGTGTGTGGGATGGTGGCACTGGATGTGCCTCCGTTGGGTGGGGGCCATGCACAGGGCGGGTACGTCGATGATTGCGCATTGTTGGTCACGGTGGGTGCACCAACTAAGATGTGTTGCCCTGTGTTCAATTCCTATGTCCGCATGATGATGGACTGTGGATGTGGGCAGACTACACATTGGTCGATGTGCTGTCTATATGCATGTGCCTTCACACCAGGCACAGCTGCCCCTGCACATGTGACCCCTGCTGGACTCGCTGCTGGGTCTGTGGAGCTGATGCACCTTCTGCGCGTGGGGCGGGCAGCTCTCCTCACTTCCTCATTGCGCATGTCATGTCTTTGCCGCAGGTGACATGGATCATGGAGGGCCCACATGTACGCGTGGGTAGGCTACACATGATTGTTCACTGGTCGCCACCCCCAGTCAGTGTTTCGAATGGGAAGGTTGTCGTGCTGGTGGTATGTTCGATGTGGCGGATGGGCGGGCCTAGGTGCGGGCTTACATTCCGGACATGGGGGGTAGTTGGATTGGCGACTAGTTGCAGTACACACGGGACACGTCTCTTCCTTTCCACATCTGGGTCATCCCTTGTACTAACTGACAGTGATACAGTCATCTTCGCCCCAGCCCTCATGTCCTCCCCTCGCCCCCCAATATGCATGCTCACCTGCGAGGCTAGCGCTTGCACAGGCAGCCCCAAGCTCGCACCAGAGAGGGCAAGGAGTGTATGTGTGGGTCCAGTTGCACGAGTGGGCTGTCTCAGGGTATGATGTGTCGCGGGACGCCGTCCACCTGCGTGGTGCCCCAAATGGTGACCCGGCCTGCATGGACTATGCATCACAGTCTTCGCCTTCCGGATCCGCCACCTGCGACACCCAGTGGCTGTGGCTGCCCTTGCGGCCAGGCCGCGTCCGTCTGTGGCTGATGGCCCACACATTCACTCTTTGGCCTCTCTGGGGAGGGCTCGGGGGTGGTGGCGCACGCGCTTGCACTTAGTCGCAATGGCATGTGGCGTGGTTGGTATGATGGGCAATGGATGGGATGGTGCGAGCCACCTCCCGTGACGTCAGTGCTGCTCGTGCTGTGGTGCGTCCTCCCTACACTTCCATCTGACTTGTGCCATGCTAGACGTTGAGGTTCTATTGCCTGCGTGATATGACCAGGAGGAGCGCGAGGAGACCTCTCACACACCATGCTCCACTGCCATCCCGTGCCCTGTATCGCCTGTGCGGATTGACTATGTTGGGGTTACACCTGGTCGACTGGGGCTGTGTGTGCCTTGTCAGGGGCATGGCGGGCTCACAACAGGATCCAGCTTGTCCACAGAGGGTGGGCTGAGGTGCGCCTGGTACCGCTTTGTACGTGTGCCCGGCTGCTGTGCACACACGTGTTCACTCCCCCGACAGGTGTCCTCTCACAATGCCCAGGGAAGCGGTGGTGTACTGTTCATGACCCCTCCCAACACGGCGTGCTCCAACTTGGCATGTGCGCATCTACCCGTCGCACCCACCCACCTGAGCACTGCGTCCATACGACTTCACACGACACATGTGTGTCTTCCACAGTAGTGCTACTCATTTGCGTTGACATCCAATACCAGTGGACTACATGGTCATGTCACGACTGCCGTGTACTTCACATACTCTCATCCTCTCTCATTCGTACTTGTGAAATGAGTCAGCGGAGACAGTTTTGGTTTCAGACATTATATTGAGTCTTCTGTCCTCTGTGATGCAGTATAGTGGACACTACTGGCAGCGGAATACATGTTGAGGATATACTGAGCATGATTACAAATGGGATAGGGTGTGGGGTTACATCTGCTTGGCCAAGGCTGTGCTAATGTACATTTACGTATAGCTGCGGAGCTGCGGACTTTGACACAGACGGTATACATGTAGCCTACCAGACCGCTCGGCATCATGGGCACAGTCCATCTCAGTTCCATGTGACAGGTTTGCTGCGGTTGTTCCTCATGCACGCGTGCATGTGAGATGACATCAGGGCATGTGCTTGCGTGCATGCAGCGGCGTGCCACTTGTTGTTGCACTGTGGTGGTTACTGGACATGTCACAGTCACTGGGGTCGTGTTGTTGTTGTATGCACTTGTCGTCCATGCAAAGGTCCTGGTATGGGATTCCCGGGGCGGGGGTGGGAGGGGTGCAGCACCCACAGACTCCAGGCGACCTATTCATGTCCACTGAGCGGTGTGTGTGTCCATGTGCGCTGGATCCATGTCGTGTCCTGGTTGTTCGTGCAGTTCCGTCCATGTGGGTGCGATGCACAGAGCCCATGCCACTGCCTCCCACGATGCATGCGGTGTTCCTGGATGTGATGGGGAACAGTGTGCATGTCCCGGTCATATCCGATGTCATGGCGATGTCGTTGATGGTGTGGTTACAGTTGCCAGTCGTTTGGTATGGCTGTTGTGGTGGTGACTGGCCAGTCCGTGCGGAAGCTGAGCATGGGTGCGGGGTTGGACTTCATAGGTCACTCGGGAACCTGCGTTGTGGTCCGACGTATTTACAGGTTGTCAGGTATGCGATGCCGTCCAGCAGGGCTTCCATGTCATTGGTGGTGTACATGTTTGCCAGCCAATGAAGCGGATGGTGGCTGTCAAGGTGTTGTTCGTAGGTTGTCCCTTGGAGGACCATGATGGGGCATGCTGGGTGACATTCGATGTAGCTGTTCTCGATGATCCGTCGTGTGGAGGCACAGTGGTTCCATTTCAGTGCGCGTGCGATGTTGGCCACATACGCCATGCCCCCATAGGCAGAGCAGGCCCTGTCGTGTGCGTCCAGAGGGAGGAGTAGTGGTAGCAGGTCCGCCTTCAGACATGCCGGGTTGGAGAGGCATATCTCGACGGGATGCTGGTAGGGACACCTCCGACAGTAGAAGACGGGCATGACGCAGCTGAACAATGTGATGCGGTAAGTCAGTCGGTAACTTACATTCAGCAGGGACAGGAGATCGCATCCCAATGTATGTATCGTGTTGGTTTGGTACAGCTTGAGCTGTTCGGCGTAGTTGGGTAGGTGTGTTGCGGTTGCCATTTCGCAGCGGTTCGTTGAGGTGGCGTGCTCCGGCTGTGTGTGCAGTCTGCAATGTGCACGCTCCGGGGTTGCTGTGAGCTCTGTGTAGTCGTGGGGAGACAGGACTTGTGTTCTGTTGGCTTGTTTGGAGGACACGGGCCCTCTTCCCACATGCTTCTCAGACAGTTCAAGGTCAGTGCTGTGTGACTCCTTCCAATTAACTTGCATGTGGCCGACATGGGGGAGTGTTTTCTTCTTTCTTCCCCGTCCGTTGTGTGCTTCTGTGATATGCGCTATCTGCCCTGTGGTCGGTCTCCTCGGCATGCCTGTGTTGGTCTATTCTTGGACAATGGCTGTATTCACCGGCTTCTGTCGTAGGGCTGTGGTTTCGGTGTTGGAATGGAAGGTCATTCAGTGCTGTCTGCTCTCCCTTGTGTGGGCGGCAGGCTGCCTTTCCGCTCTGCGTTGGGCCTTGTGTGTGGATGTTATTCTTGGGCCACCTGTTGTCGGTCCCCGGGCTCTTTGGTGTTCCGTTTCATGTGTCTTGTTCATATGTGCAGGGTGGTATGGGTTTTTCAGTGTGGTACTGGCGTTCCTCTTCCCGAAGGGGCCCTGCTTCTCCTAGTTGGTGTTGCCGCCGCTGTGTGCTTCGCCATGTTTGTTACACTGGGGTGTGTCCTGCTGTTGCGTGACTTCACTGACATGTGTGCGTCGGTTGTGTGGCGTTGGGTGTTGTCCGTGAATTGGGCGTTGGGGACATGTCTGTGGCCGGCCTGTCACGTGTCATGTGCGTTCGGGGTGGGGCTGATGTGTGTGCTGCTTGGTTGTGTCCCTGTGTCTGTGTGCGACGCATGCATGGCGCTGCGGTTGGCCTCTGCGTTGTGCGCATGTGTGGCGGCGTCATCGGCGCTTTGGGGCCGTGACGGGGTGGTTGGTTCCTAGTCCCAGGTGGTGTGTACACATGTGTTCCGCGATGTTAGGATTTGGCCTGTGTGTCATATGTGGATGCAATGGTGGATGTGTAGTGTGCACGCGCTGGTGGGGGTTGTCCGCTTTTTCCGCCCTTGCACTGTGTGCGCTGTTTGCGTGCACTTGTTGTGTGTGTGCCTACCTGCGTCTCCGCGGTACGTTGCGTCCTTGGTGGTGCATCAGCAGAAGCATGGGAAGGGCCTGCAGTGCTGGATTCATGCCCGGGGTGCCGCTTCTTCGTTGTCCGTGCTCTGCGTCCGTGTTTCCGCCTCTCTTTCACGTGCGGTGTCTCTTTGCCGTGGGAGCCGTTTGTTTGCGGCATCGTAATTTATGCGCCGGGCGGGACGTGTTTCGTCGGACGGTGTGTGTCAGTTGTGCTGCGCCGCTACGTGTGCGGGCGCACTTTGATGGCGGACGGTGTTGCTGGCTTGCCGGCGGTGTTTGGCCTGCTTTTCGCATCGTAATTGGGCGGGCGTGTGGACTGCTGCGTGCCGGCGGTAACTGGTGGTTTTTGCATCCGCCAGCACGGCGGTTGTGCTTCCGCCCGCCATCGTAATGAGCCCCTAAATTACTTCCCACCCTATTCCCCTATAGACCCACAACCCACTCCTAAAAAATAACACAATTAATATTATTATCTATTAATTAATTAATAATAATTAATAACCAATTAATAATTAATTAATAATACATTAATTATAAATACTAATAAATAAATATTAATAATTAAATTATTATAATTAAATTACTTCCCACCCTATTCCCCTAGAAACCCACAACCGCTCCTTAAAAACACAATTAATATAATCATCAATTAATCAATAATTAAAAATTAATAACCAATTAATAATTAATTAAGAATAAATTAATTATATAAATAAAAATTTATATTTACTTTTTATAATTAAATTACTTCCCACCCTATTCCCCTATAAACCCACAACCCACTCTTAAAAAAATAACACAATTAATATAATTATCAATTAATTAATCTTAATTAATTACCAATTAATAATTAATTAATAATAAATTAATTATAAATAATAATAAAGAAAAATTTATAATTACTTTATTTTAATTAAATTACTTTCCACCCTATTCCCCTATAAACCCACAACCCGCTACAAAACTAAAATACGCAAAAATTAATTTTCATAAAAGTAATTACTTCTAAAAATTTAACACATAGATTAAAAAAAAACTACACATACCAAAAAATTACATCACATACTTTTAACACACATACTAAAATACAGAACACTAATATAAATATCGATATTATTAACAATGATATTTTTACAAACGATATTACTGTCTTCGATATTTAAAAAAACTATATTTCTTACCTTACTGTCGATATTCTGTGCTACGATATACTTGCTGTCGATATTCTTGTACCTCGATATTTCAAACTCGATATTGTTGTAGTTTGAAATAAACAACTCGATATTCTGTCTGTACACCGATCTTGATGTGATTCTGGCAAAGGAAAATACATTGAGGGATATGTGCCATTTGACTGGTCTCACTACTTATAACTTATAAGTAGCGTTACAGTGTCACATAAAGTAAGAACACTCAGGGCCTGATTCTGATGCAGGTTGGAAAGCTTCCCGACTGAATCGGTTTGGAAATGGTTTCCGACCCACTCGGATCGGGAGAGTCCGACCGACGGAGTACGATGCATCCGGATGCTTCCAGATACGATTTGGTTGGACTCCCATTGACTTCAATGGGAGCATATGTTCCTAACCGCATCACAATTGGGTCCTGGGTCGGGAAGACACGTTCCCGATCCGATTTGGAAGGAGCAAATGCCATTAGGAGGCCTTCCTAACCGCATCAGAATCAGGCCCTCAGTCTGGAAGCTTTTCCAACACGCATCAGAATCGGGCCCTCAGTGTCTTGCTAGACATAAACCTATCTTTTTTTTTTTTTTCTTTAAACATATTTTTATTGATTTTTTCCCACAAATAAAACATCTGGCATTTGTCTTACATCATTATTAATGGGCACATTTCCTGAGTCATGTACAGTATTTCGATTTAGCCATCAGGACAAGTCTATACACCTGAATACTCATTGCCTTTTCACTCTTACGCTTACTTCTAATGGATAACGTCCTCAATATACATGTTTGGCTTAACAATCCTTTCCTCTCCAACCCATGTGCCATTAGTTCAATCAAGCAATGCGCCCACCCAGTTATAGATCAATCCCTCCCCTTTTGCCCCCCCTAACCCATGCCACCGGTGTGTTCTTCATTAACATAGTTGGAAAAACTAACAATAATACATAACTATTCAGGGGTGTGTACCTCTCCTCCTCTTCTGAACTGGTTAGCCTGGCCTAGTTCATTCTTAATTCCGCATCAATGTCCCCTGGAATTGTTAAGAGCCCCACTACAGCCCTTCCGCTCAGGGTGTTCCTATCAGTGTATCCAATGAATCTCCATCTGACTCCGGTTCAGGTAACAGCAGCAGCGCAACCAGAGCCTCCCACGCTTTTGCAGTTTCTAGTGCCTTATCGTTGCGAGATCTACTAGCTTGTTGGAACCGAACCGTACTCTCACTGGCTGCCCATTTGGTGAACTCTGCCTTCCAGCGCTCAATGTTGGGTCCCTGCCTGGATTTCCAATGCTTCGTTAACTCCCTTTTGGCTAGCAACAACCCCAGGTCCAAGAACTTACTCGTAACTTTCGTCCTAGCCGTATGAGGAAACCAGTGCAATATGCATGCACCCATGTCTGGGTCTATCTGCCTGTCCATCACCCCACATAATATATCAACCACTTCCTCCCAATACGTTCCCAACTGCGTGCAACTCCACATCATATGAATAAATTCCACCTCTTCTGAGTTGCAGAGGGGGCACCGGGCTGTGTCCACATTAAAATACTTATTTATCCGCGCCGGGGTTAAATACGCCCTATGTAACACATAGAAATGGATAAGCTGGAACCTAGCATTACGCGTGCTCTTCCACACTCTCTCCACTATCTTAGACCACGTGGTTTCAGGAATTTCCCTACTCAGGTCTGCCTCCCATTTCCTTTGCAATTGACTCAATGGCTGCATCCCCTCATCCACCATTCGCCTGTATAAGCACGTTATGGCTTTGAAAGTCCCCGCTGCCATCACGACATTCTGACATGTTAAAGATGTCTGCGGCTCCGACAACCCTCCTCCCCAATGGCGTTGGATTGCCGATACAAGGGCTGAGTGCAGTAAGAAATCGCCCCTGGGAAGGCCATATCTATCTTGCAGTGTCTGATAAGGCAAGAGATCATCCTCCTCATATAGGTCCTCCATCACTTACAACCCCTGCTCCTCCCACGCAGCCAGCGCAGACCAGTCTCCCCCATGTGGTAGGGCTGTGCACATGCCTAAAGGAATCTCCGGAGTGTACGGCCGGGCAGCCCCACGCCTACGTTGGCTTCGGATCCAACACAATCTCAGCGTCCGTTCCTCGTGAGTTAAAGATCCAAGCCGCAGCCGCTGACAAAGTACAACAAATGATAGCAGGTGGCGTGGAATCCACCGGCCCATCGGGCCATCTGGGCCCCTAAACTCCCTCGCCACTGCCTGGGTAAGCCACTGCAGCTGAGCTGCTAGATAATACAGTTCGAAGTCTGGGACAGCCCATCCTCCCTCAGCTCGGGGTCGCATCATCGTGGCCAAAGCCACCCGCCGTCTACCGCTCCCCCATACAAACCCCCCCATCAAGGAACGGAGCGTTTTGAATAACGAGCCTGGTATCCAAATCAGCAGCGTCCTGAAATAATACAGCAACCGAGGCAGTGCCACCATCTTCAAGAGTGCCACTCGGCCCGCCACCGATATCGGCAATGTACCCCAGAACGCCATGTTCCCTTTAATCCCTCGTAGTGCTCTGCCCACATTACCCTCCAACAGGTCCTCTTGCGTGTGATAGATGTTAGTCCCAAGGTAAGGTAAACAGTGAGGATCCCATCGTATGCCTCCCACTTGATCAGGGCTCACCGTCGTCTGGCTCACAGGGAACAGGCAAGTCTTTGCCCAGTTCACCCGAAGCCCTGAAATCGCGCCGAACATATGCAGTAACGTCGTCGCCCCCGTCAAAGCCTCTCCGGTAGTAGCCAGGAACATGAGTAGATCATCTGCGTAAAGCGAGATATACTGCATGTCACCACGTAGCTCTAGACCAGCATAATGCTTCCCCGACCTGGCATGTGCAGCCAGCGGCTCAATTGCAAGAGCAAACAGCAGTGGAGACAGTGAACATCCCTGTCGCGTTCCCCGCCCCATTGAACAGGTTAATGAAACCGTCGCCCCCGTCCGCACTCGGGCCGTCGCTGAGCTGTAAAGGATCCGAGTCCACCCCACAAAAGCCTCTCCCAGGCCCATCACTCGCATAACCTGAAATAGGAACGGCCATTCCAGGCTATCAAAAGCCTTTTCAATATCAACCGAAAGGACCGTTGCGGTAGGTGCCGAACTGTGGTCCCCCTCCAGAATACGAAGTAGTCGCCGCACGTTAACAGATGTGTTCCGTGTGGGGATGAAGCCCGCCTGGTCCGGATGGACCAGCTGTGTCATGTACGGGAGGAGCCGAGTCGCAAGGATCCTACTCAAAATATTGTAGTCAGTGGTCAACATTGAAAGTGGGCGATATGCCGTCATATCAGACGGTTCTCTCCCAGGCTTCAGCAACGGAATAATAATGGCCTCCCGAGTGGTTACCGGTAACTTCCCCACCTTCCGTGCCTCCTGATACACCGCCAGTAGTCGTGGAGCTAAGCGATCAACATACGCGGAATAGAATTCTATTGGTAGGCCATCCACCCCAGGCGTTTTGTTACGCGCCATATGCTTAATTGCGCTCCGAATTTCTCCGAGCGTGATCTCCTACCCTAATAGGTCTTCTTGCTCCTTCTCCAGTCTAGGCAGGGTCAATTCATAGAAGAATTCCCCCATGGCATCCCCATCCTGTCGTAATTTGCTGCGGTAGAGTTCAGTATAATAAACCAGAAACAAGCCGTTTATTCTCTGCTGCGTGTACACCAATTCACCCGTCGGGGCCGTCAGTCCCAATATAGGTGTTCCCCGGGGGTTCGGGTTAGCCAACCATGCCAACAACGCACCCGTCTTATCTCCTTCTGCGTGCATCCTCGCCCGGTATGACCTGTGGTCAAAGGATCGCAGCCTCTCCACTTGCACTGCCACTGCTTCTCTAGCCTCCAAGACCTCCCCCCGTGCCACCAAGTCCTCATGGTGGGCTCTCTCAGCCCTACGCAGCCGGTGCTCTGCTGCCTCAATGTCATTTAATAGCGTTTTCCTCACCCCCACCATTTTGGCAATACATAAGCCCCGAACTACCACCTTAAAAGCATCCCACTCAACTGCCACTGATGTCGCTGTGCCCTCATTCTCAGCAAAATATTGACTTATACCCATTCCAAGGTCCTCGCAGAAGGCTGGCTCTTCCAGCACCTCCGGTCGCAGCCGCCAGGTCGGTATCACAGCTCTCTCCCGGACCCATCGTATCTGCACTAGTAGCGGGTTATGATCCGATACCGTCCTAGTTAGATATTCGCTATGGATTACTTTGGCATGGATATCAGGGGTACATAATATCGCATCAAGCCGCACATGTAGTTCATGGAGGCCGGAGTAGTAAGAGTAGTCCCGCTCCTCTAAATGATGCGCACGCCATGTATCTACTAGCCCCCAATTATTCTGCCATGCGCATCTCCCCTTGGAGAGTCTATGTATTGGGGTGTCGGGGAGCGGGGGGTGGGATCTATCCATCTCTACATCCGCAGTTGAATTAAAGTCCCCTCCCATCAATATCGAACTAGTCAGATATGGTGCCAAACTCCCTGATAGATGACCAAAGAAGGAGACCTGATCCACATTAGGGGCGTATATACTGCATAGTGTCACATCTATGCCATTTAGGCGACCCGTCACCACCACAAACCTCCCCCCGGATCCACCAACTGTTGCGTCGGCTGGAATGGGACTCCTGCTCTGACCCATGTCAGAGCTCCCCTGGCAAAAGCCGAATAGGTCGTATAAAATAATTGCCCCCTCCATCTACGTTTCAGTGCCAGCCCCTCAGATCGATTAATATGTGTTTCCTGAAGAAAGGCTATGTGAGTCCCCCGTCGTACCAAATAAGCATGCACCTTATGGCGTCGCAGCATTGTGTGGAGCCCCCGTACATTCCAGGTAATACATTTCAAGTCAAGTAACGTTCCCATGTTGAGGCAAATTCCTCCTAAACAACTGCCCCTCACATTGGAACACACCGGTGAATCTAACTACCCCAACCAAACCCCAGAACCGTCCCCAACTTCCCCACCCCAGAACAGGCGCTACAACGCTAGTACCCATCCAAACTACTGTTCAAGCTGCTCCTTTAGTAAAAAACCAAGGAACCACACCCACACAAAATTAGGGGAGTGGGCCCAGAGTCTCAGAGGTTCGACCTCCTATTCCTCCATCGGCCTGCGCTGTACCCCCCAAGAGAGCTAGTCATCACCACCCGAGGCTACAATATAGCGGGACCAAAATAGTACATACTCATCTGACCTTACTAACCCCTCCAACCACCAGTGTTCAACCACTAGCCGAATCAAGGGGAAATGCTCAAGGACCGGAGCCAATTCCCCTCCCACTCTCGCATCCATGCAAGTCAAGCCATGGTGTTATGCATCTACGATCTCATCTGCCGTCCCAGCCGTCACATGTGGCAAGTGAACACTTCCTGTTTCCGATTCTTCAGTGTCCGATCCCAATGAGCCGTTTTCCGAGTCTGACGCCACCAGTGACGCTGTTCTTTCCTCTTGCGAAATGGCCGTGACGGCCTGTAAAGCAGCAGAGCGTTCTTTCTCCGTCTGTGTCTCCGTAGGTTTTTGAGCTGCAGGACAGTGTCTTCGGATGCGCCGCGATCGGCGCGGACGTTGCCCCTCCGCTAGCGTACTCGTGTCACGCCCCGCTTCCCCAATGCCCGCTTTGTACAACTCCAGCCAAGTCCAGGCTTCCTCAGGGCTGTCGTGGAAGAACGTCTTACCATCCATGGCTATCTTCAGGCGTGCCGGGAACATCAGGGAATACTGGAGGCCCTCGTCTCGAAGCGCTCTCTTGACTTCTAAGAACGAAGCTCGGCGGCGCTGTACTTCGAGTGTGTGGTCCGGGAACAGCGTCACTTTACCAATGCCCACCTTGTACGTGCCCGCGGTTCAGGCCTTGTGTAACAGGAGGTCCCTGTCTTTGTAGTGGAGCAGCCTAGCCACCACCGGTCTGGGCGGTCTCCCGGGAGCCAGCGGCCGAGCCGGAACTCTATGTGCTCTTTCCAGGGTATAGAACGATGTCAGGCCTTCAGGTGCAACCTCCTTTCTCAGCCAGGCTTCCAGGTAATCCACCATGTTAGTCCCCTCCACTCCTTCCGGCAGCCCCACCACTCGGACATTGTTTCTTCGATTCCTCCCTTCGGCGTCTTCTGCCCTCCGCTCCAGGGTTTGCAATCGGTGCAGGACGTTCGTCATCTGAGCTTCCAGCGCCTTTTGGGCAGGTGCCAAGGTCTCTAGGGTGACTTCCGTCTGCTTCACCCTGTCAGCAAGTTTAGCACGATCAGCTCGGAGCAATCCTAGTCCCTGTGCCACATGCGCAATGTCCAGCTGTAGAGCCTCCCTGGTGTCGTTAATAGCTTTAAGTATTTGATCCACTTGTTGCTGCAACATCCCTTCTGGATGTTGTGGGAGCCCTTCCTGCTTGTCTGGCGCTCCCGCATCTTCTTCCAGCTCAGGGGGTGCACCCGCCTGCTTCCCTCTGGGCTTCCCCATTAGTGCTTGTGGCGTAAGTCCCAGCCCTCAGGCAGGCTCCCCTTCGATAGCCTGCACTATGCGTGTCGAACGCCGGTGGTGTTCTCGTGCCTCTAACGGTAGGGGCTGTCCCCACCACCTCAGCACTCTCCTCTCACCTTGTAGCCTGCCGCCCCGCTGGTTCACCCCTCCGAGCACCTCCAGCGGCAGTCTGCTCAATGCACCGACTCTCCACACAGTTTTCATCCACTGCCGCAGGCCAGATACAGAGCAGTGCCCCAGCGGGGACCCAAGCCTCTCCTGGTCACAGTGCGTTCGTCCTCATGGACTGAGGAGTTGTTCCAAGGGACCCATACAGCCGTCACAGTCCAGTCCAAGGTCTCCCCTACCATGCACTCGCTGCCGCTCCGTCCCTTTCTCTGCAGCGCGGCTGCTTGCCGCTCACTTCCACATGTAGCATCCCAGGCCTCAAAAGCACCTCTCGCTTCCCTACTCGTACGGTCTCCGCCTCATTGCACGCGACACAGCAGCACGAGGAGGTCCTCTATGCACTAGGGGCTGTGACACCAGTCTCCTTAGCAGCGCCGTTACTGTACCATCCACTGCTTAGCACATCGTCCACAACAGCTGGGGAGCACGCCAGATGCCGAGCTCCTCCCGTCTGGCCGTGCCCAGCCGCACTATTCAGCCTGTCTCGCAGTGCCGGCGTGCCCATGTACGCAGGAGCCCAAGATGGCGGACCACATCTCCCGGCAGTCCGACCGCTGCCCAACTCCCTTAGCGGCGCTGCGACGACTCAGTCAATGGGTCAGGGCCCCGTTCAATAAATCTAAGCCCTGTGTTCTCCTATGGCGCTGCTTCGGTGACTTCTGCCGGTCCGCAATATATACCGGTGCTGCCTCACCTCCTGTTGTCCACCAGCCTCCATGCACACCTCCAGCTCCCGATCGTTACCGTCCAAAAGAGCCCTCCGGGGCCCCCTCCGCAACGCGCCTCTGCCCAATGTCATGCAATCGGCAAGCCCTTCAAAGTGGCTGCGTGCGGTAATGCTCACCGCTGCCTGCCGCCTAGACTGCTCCTCCGTCACATCAGGCGCCCAATATGGCGGTCCGCCCCTCCGGTCAGCCGGTCTTGCGGAAGTCGATCTTTCCAGCAGGCGCCCTAGTAACTGGTCCGGCACCTTAAATCCTCGTTCGCGTTTTGCAGGGACACCTCCCCATATGACGACCGCGTCCTGTGCTTCTTTCGTCCTTCCAGCCGCAACGATCCGTGGCGGCAGCAAACCCTCTGCGCTGCGTCGGCAATGAGTGGCCCCGATCCCTCATAGCCCCCCAAATGTTACTGTGGTGGTAGCGCCAGAGTGAGCGCTGACGAACGAGTCTTGGCAACCCCCGCAGCTCCCACGTCAATTTTTGAGGCCGTCCCTCAGCGCCTCCACCAAGTCCGGAAAACCGCCATTGCCGCCATCTTGATCACCCTTCAGGCGACCGGAGTGCCTCATCGATTCCTCGGTCAGCGGGGTGTTAAATCTCCCCGTTAATGCTGCGGAAGCCCCCAGCCCCCCGCCGCCGCCTCTCCAAGCGCTCGGGGGCTCGTTGCAATGTCCCGATTCAGGATAACTATCGGGGTCAGCGCGGAGCTCCAAGCTCACACGTCTTCCCTCATCCGCTCCGTGGTAACGCCCCTGATATAAACCTATCTCTGATACCACTAATGAATTACATTGTTAAGAGACTCATATGCTCAGGAGAGTTGTCGAATTCCTCCAAAGTGTCCATTGAGCTGAACTCGCAAGAACACTGGTACTGTCCCCTCATGGCTACAACCAAAGTTGTTTAAACAGATTCCCAAAGAAAAGAAATGTCAAACTCTCACACAGAACCTCAGCTCAAGTAATTCCAGAGCAATATGTCACACTAAATACAAGTGGAGCAAATATGTTGCAAAACAATCAAGGTACAAGTCACTCATTTTGTGAACTCCCAGGACGCGTGCTTGACATCTCTATCCAACCTAATAAGAAAATGGCCTTCTTGCGGGGTGGCTCCCTGACTAACCCTCCCACTAAACCTGCGATCCCCAACCTTTGAGGAGCCGACACCGGGTGTAGGTGGTGGCAGATGGTGGGCAGCTGCCCTCATTTTTGCTGACTGAGACATATTTTTCGTTGTCAGACTCTCAACCAGAGGAAGAGAGGGCCAGGAAGAAAGGGGATATAGAAGGAAAGATGCAAACTATTATTTGATTTCCATTTTTTATTAAATGTATTTGATAAACAGCGGCGTGCACTGTACAACAAGATTCTACATTGTGCTAAAGACAGAAGATTACTCAGAAGAAATAACAGGAGGGGCTCAAGGAAAAATAGCGAAACATGCTGGTTATATATTGCCTACTTAAAGTATATATCCTGCATCAGGTCATGCAATTGCTGTTAGTGCTTAATTTGAGCCAGTGGTTGCAGGTAGGACCCACAAACACTCATTTTTGGGGACCGGAACTTGTTTCTCATTATCAGACTGTGACCCAGAGCAAGAGAGAGAGAAAGGGAGAAATTAAGAAGGGAAGGGAGCAGTGAACAATAGGAAAATGGTGATAAAGAGCGAAAGTAGGGAAGAAAAAGAAGCTGCAAGGATGAGACAGAGAGACGGAAAGTGTTGGTTCCTGTAGAGGAACAAGGTGAAAACTAGCCTTGGTGTTTAGCAACCCTAGCATTCAGCAGCATCAGTGCAGGGCACTAAAGAGAAACATTGCGTCTCTGCATATATTTAAATATTCATTAGGTTAGTTATTTCGTTATTTGTGTTTGCAAACAGCCATGTGACAATAGAGTATGCTAGCTTTAATGAGCTGTTTCAAACAGTGATTCATGGCTTCAAAGTTTGTGTGTAGGCTAACTTGTTTTTCTTCTTTGTGAGGCATCCAACTTCTGCAAAAAATGTTTCTGTCGGCTTAAAAATAAATGAAAGATCACTTAAAGTGACAAATACAGTGATATGGGTTCCACAGTGTAGCTTAGTCAGTTAGATTTGGGGATGGTGGGAGGTGTGGAACAGAGGTTTACCCAACCATCACTGCCACTGCAATTGCAAAATGTATTAAAATGTGTATTACGTTTAAATGGCTTCTGCACCACATATGAGCCATCCGGTCCTTTGTTGATTCTTGGCCTCTTATGTGTGAGGGGGAAGAGGATGGGTGGGTGAATACAAGCTCTGCAAATTTTCTTAGAGACGTGTGCCTGTGCTATGAGGGCTGCTACTCCGAGTGGAAACCCGACCGCAGACACTGCTGGCCCAAATGGAGGCCTCTGGACCCAGCTACACACACCAGATTCCATTTTTAGGGGGATGTCACTCTAAATATCCCCCCCCCCCCCCCAGGAGCTGCACCCCTGCCAAAAGTGACTGTGGCCTGAACTTTCAAAAGGTATACTACAAGAATATGCATTTAAAGTAGGATGGTACAGAAATGTTGAGCAAAACTATCGACTCCACACCATTGTGCCTTAAAGATGTAAAACAAGAAAAGGAGCTGTGCGTGTGCATGTGCGTGCGCGTGTGTGTACGTGTGTGCGGGTGCGTGCGTGTGCGTGCGTGTGTGTGTGAGATTCAGCTACACTCTGGATGGTTTAGGGATCTTTTGAAGTTGTAAAAAATGACATCCATGAAGTTTTCATGCCATTCAGAATGTGTCCACGTTCCTCCATTATTATTAGTTTGTATTAATTTAACCCTATGAGCCCCAGTAAGATCTCACTCTACACTAGATCAGCTGTACATTTCCAGAAGATTACATTTTTGTTGTTAGATCTGGAAGGACTACGTTCTGCATTGCTTTAAAATCATTGTCCATGTCTATGTAAGACTGGATTTCATTAAAGACACAGAGGTTAATGGACGTGTGGTAAAGGCATGTATGGTAATGGCATTCGTGGTTGCGTCACACATCCTTCTTTGTTCCCCATCCAGGTATTTAAAAAATATATATTTTTCAGTTATGCAGTGAGAACTTGGCATAATATCATTAGAGAGCTTTACATGAGCACCCAATTACGGGGCATATTAGCAAGACCCACGTTAAAATTATCGCCGTTTTAGCTAAAGCGGCGATAATGGGCTTGCTAATATGCGTTATGGAATTCCAATAGAAGCCCAGGTTAGATGTCCTGCACATCTAACCTGGGCTTCTATTGGAATGCCATAACGCATATTAGCAAGCCCATTATCGCCGTTTTAGCGGCAGTTTCCTGCCGCTAAAACGGCGATAATTTTAACGTGGGTCTTGCTAATATGCCCCAATATTACTAAAGGTGAGATTCATTTTCTTTTTTGGGAAGAGAAAGATTGATTGATTTGCTTAGAATCACATGATGTTGAGTCAATGCTCGAACCTAGAAATTGAGTGGTTTTATGTCTTTTTTCGGTATTTGTTTTTTTGTATAACGCAGGCCTGCCAGCGAATTATGGTGCTGGTATAGGCCTGGGACACATCTTAAAACTTGGAACTGGTCCTATATCTTCAACCGGGTCTAAAAACATTAATCACATACAGACACACTCTGAATAGAATAGGGCACCCCACAATTACACATTCTTCTTTACGGTGCTGCTACACTTACAGATAAGTAGGTTCTCTACTGTGGCCTTAGGGGTATATTTTTAACTAACTGTTTATAAAAGACTCTGCAATTATGTTTATTGACAATGGGGTATAGTGATCGGTTTAGGCTGTTTAATTTGTCAGTTCTTTTCACCAAATGTAGATTTAGGTAATAAGTGGGAGTGCAGTGGCATTAATTCAATAATGTAAAAATATATGGTTGAAATTGAGAATGAAAGACTTGTTGTAGATGCCACGTGCCCACAGAGGGCGACAGGACATTAGAGGCTCTTGGGAGTGACCACAAAAGCTCATGCCCTTCTATAGGCTGACTGTGTATAGAAAATCTGGGAATACTTGGCCATATATGGTTTATGAACAAATTCCACAAATATAAAGGAGTACTCATAGGCCATTAATTTAACCTTGCGATGGCAAAATACAGAAGACTACACTGGCAGCCACAATCACAGCGAGATAACATTAAGGAGTCTTGGGCCCTCTACGCATTACTGATGCATGTGGAAGACCAGGTTTCAATGTACTTTTTTTTTTTTTAATGGTATTTCTTAAGCACATTTAGACCAAAAGGTATCAAAGTGCTATAAACAGAGGAAGAACAGGAGGACCAGTGGCAGCCCTGAACAAGCAAACCCGAAGTCATACTCCCTAAACAAAATCCTGATCTGTGAAAAGCCATGTTCTGAGTTGCTTACGAAACAGTAGGTGCGAGCTCAGGATCCTGATCTGTTCAGGAAGGGAATTCCACAGCCTGGCCGCTGCCACCGTGAAAGCACGTTCCCCCTACCTGGCTTTCTTACATCATGGGACAATTGCCTCATGTCGCTCTGATGATCTCAGAGGCTTCCTGGGAGCATACAAATTCAGGGCAGTCCTAAGGTAGCTTGGTCGCTGAGAGTAAAGGGCTTTGTGTGTCAAGTGAAGTGCTTTAAAGGACATCCGTTTCTTTACAAGTAACCAATGAAGACGTTTCAAGCCTTCCCATACCGATACATGTTTTGGTACACCTAAGACCAGGCGTGCGACTGCATTTTAAATGAGTTGAAGCTTATTTAACAAAAATTGATTGATATTTAAATTCAGGGTGTTATTTCAAGATAGTACAATATTAGCAATTACACAACTAGCACTAATTTCCCCTCAAACTATGCAAAACTATGCTCCTGAATCACTGAACTTGTTGGAGGTGCGACCCACCCAGATGCGATCATGCACAAATTCTGTGGCACTGCCATATGATCCAATCAAACTGGGTGGCTGTGTGGTTGGTTTTAACCGTGGAAAATGGCTCTGGCATCTCACTCTCACCCCATATAGTTCTCATGCACAACTCTTCTGATGTTGCATGAACATTTGGTGTATAGAATTAATGATCAGTTGTCCACCTTTAGATGTATTTGGCAACCACTGTGGGATATCTCTGTCTTGGACTGGGAAAAATGTACATGATAAATTGAATACACCGTTATATGAAAAGGGACTTATACTCTTTTTTGGGTGAGACAATGGCGCAGGTTGAAGTTTAGGATCACAGAGGTCATTTTGCTATTACTGTTTATAACACAAAATGGGCTATTAGGTTGCTTATATCAATTATGAAAAGTATGCTGGTTATGAAAACTATAATGTGTATGAAAACATATCGTCTGTGACATGCATGGTGTAATATTGATCATCCCTCCACTAGGAGTCTTCTCTGTACCCTCCACTCTACCCCCCTGTACAACCGTTTTTCTCTAGCTCCATTTAGACCAAACTGCTAGCAATGTTTGGTCAGAAACCAGGTTGAAAAAAGCTCAGTATGAAATCATGACCCCTGGAGAGACGTCAGGAGCTATGATACGCTTTATGTTGTTTTCGAGGTATGTGATGTTAGATTGCGGATAGTCTATCTTGTGGTTATTGTTGGTCTGGTGGAATCATATTCTCTGTCATGATACAAACCAAATGTTTTTTTTTTTAAATTGAAAAATTATGCCTAATTCAATGATAAAGCAAGCTGGTGACTATTGGTTGATTTCACTTGAAATGAGGGTGTGTTCTTCAAAATATATCCTTTAATAATTTGTATATTGTGGTCAATCGTAAATTGATGAGATTAAAATCTTTGAATGAAACTGAGAAGCAATATTATTTCTGCGTTGTCTAAATGGATATGACATTCCCAATAAGCAGAAATTATACAGAAATGCAAATCTATGGCTTTTCCATGTTTTATATCAAATTATTGCTGGCTGCGTTGTCCGCAAGGCAATAAGTGAGCAGGCAACCTCGTCTTTTCCCAGTGTCAAGGGAAAATAACACCCCTCCTTTATCTTACTGTATGTGGGCAGGATAAAACCACTAGGACTAGTGAGGTCATTCCTCCATTTGAATCTCTTCCAGAGTGAGGAAATGGAAGATTATATAAAACCATGTGCTTTTATGGTTCTTCCTTTTTCAGATTTATTGCAAACCCAAAGAGAATGGTATGTTGCTGTGATTTTTATTTTCCGGATGTTGCAGTCAGAGTTACAGAGTGATCCAAAGGACTTTCGTGTGTAATGCAGTAACAATAAATATCCCAAAGGAGGCTGCATACTAAATACCACAGGAGTCCTTAGAGCAGGTACTGGGAATAACTTCCAGTTATTCCCAGAGGAAGTTAGAAGCCGGAACAACTGAAGACTCCCTGTTATTGCTCCATCCTGTCCAAGAACAAAATGTTTCTGGGTTACATGGCCCACAAGTGGGGCAAACACCAAAAGATTTCAACACCAGATAATGGCTATTCCGTATGATTGTTGGCAAATTAGGCGGGCAGGCATCTTAGATCATATCATCACTGAGAGCCCTTAAATAGTCTGCAAGTGGTTCCATAACTGAATATCGACTACAAAAATATTGTACTACTAAAAATGAGTTGTCAAAATATTGACAACCAAAATGTTCACTTGACATATATGCACTGAAAGAAATTGAATCATTATTTGGGGTAGGTGACTACCCATCTAAAGGAATAACAACATCCCTTGTCACGATGAATCCTCAAATTCACTAAATTAACCTGAGCTCAAACCCCTAGTAGGCTTAACTTAGAGCCAATGTGTAAAGTATTTATGCAGTATCAAAACAGTAATAAAGTTGAAATGCAAAATAATAACATTTGAAACTGAAATAGAATGGAGTAAAATTTAATAAATAAAATGACACCAAAATGACACAAATATAGTAGGAGGAACCGGAGATATGCATTTTTGTTTTAAGTAGGAATAGCACCAACAAGCAGAAAGTGCCAATGATAATCAATAGTCACGGTAGACCAGAACCTGGGTGCAATTTGAGGCAGACTGTGATGGTTGTTTACTCCTAGGAGGCATTTCACACTTTTTCACATGTAATCAGATGCTAAATACTTGATGGAAAAAGTGGGAGAGCAAATGCAAATTTAGCCTTCAGGAACTTGAGGCAGGGAAAAGGTAACTTTCTAAAAGGTACATTTCCTTAATGTTTATTACAAATTTGACCTCATTATTGAATTGGAGTTTTAACAACTATCGACATAGTTGTTTAATTGTTTGTCTGGCTAGTATTAGGACTTTTTAATCTGTACTGTAGTTTTCTACATAGGACAGCTAGGCCTGTCACAGTGAACACTAGGTTTCAGTGCTAGTCACTATAAGGACATGTTAATATTAAATGTCTATATGTTCTACTTTAAATACTATGCACTATGCTGTGTGGGCTCCAATGCCTACACAGAGATGACTTGTTGATATTTAAAAGGGAGGTTTTGACCTATGAAAAGGGTCTATTTTGTCACTTGAACTGTAGTTTTTACACTAAAGCTATGTTTGCACTACCAATGTAGTGGACTGCACAATAAGTGCTGCAGCCCACTAGTAGCATTTAACTTCACGACCCTGGGTATACACTGTACCATATACTAGGTACTTATAGGTAAGTTAAACATACCAATGAGCAGTATGCCAAGTCGACCATGTTTAAAGGGGGATCAAATGGGCAAATCTATTGGCAGAAGGTTAGAAGGATTTCCACAGCAAACTCAAGCCATGTAGTGTTCATACACATGGCTGCACGCTGACCATGGCTGTGACCAGATACCCTTTGGGGAAGAGGGGCTGCTTCCCAAACTTCCATAACAAAAACACAACTCCACAAAACAACTATTCCTGATTCACAGATAAATTGTGGAGAGCCAATGTGCAAAATCTTCTGCCCGCTCCTTATCAACAGTTCTTGAAAAATCTGATCAGTTTTTTCCATGTTAAAGTAGAAGTGGTCTGGTAAATTATCTTTTTCTGGCCATTATGCCAGCTTTGATCAAGACTTACAGAAATTAAACTTCACTCAATACCTAGAATTTCAACCCAAACAGACAGAGGAAAATCAAACAAATCATATCTTTAATGAAGACGTTAGTGACCAAAATGTGCATCTATACTGTGAGGGTTACAAAATACACTCATTTTAAAAACATACTATGTTCCCCAGATGGGAGGATAGATGGGAAGTGAACACCTTTTACAAAGTTTTCCCACAGACAGTAAGCCTGATACAGATAGTAATTTTAGTAATTTCTGGGTCGGCAAATACAAAGCAGACCCAGAAATCATCAAAACGACACATCTTTATCAGTCCTTTCCTTTGCTGGAAAGCTTTTGAAAGGATGACCACTTCCATTTATCTTCCTATTTGGGCATCTGTCCTTATTGTGCGACATAAATCACTTTAATAGGTATTAGAGAGATTATTCCATCAGCCTAGGACAGCTGAAACAAGTTTATGGTCATATTATTGGAACTCTCGCAGCTATTTGATGACATTGGCAGATATTAGTCCTCAAGCTAGCAAAGGGCAAGGTGAAGAGAAAAATAACTATAACCTAATTCTCCTCCAGTATGAAGAGTCATACTCACTAAGTTGCACTACACTCTTGCACATAAAAAATTAGCAGCATACCTCAAGGAATTGCATTCTTGCTGATCTTTTCAATAGCTCGAAATACCTTTTGAACATTGTAGAAGGCTACAGCATCAGGATCCGCATATATGCCAGTGATGTCCAATTCACCTTAACCTAGAGGAGGGATCTGAAGAATAACAACAATATACAGTGTGTTTAAAACAAACTAAGGTCTCAATGCACCAAAACTGACTCTCCCCAGTTGGTGTAAAGCAGGGCTCTTCAAAGCGTGGTAGGTGACTCCCAGAGAGTTCTAGAATTGATCTTAGGTGGGGTGTCTGGCTCTGGTCATTAATTACGCTCCTGGAGGAACTCTTTTTGCTGCTCATGTCCAACAGGTGGAAAGGGCAGGGGGTGATTGCAGGGGGATCAAAATAATCTCAAAGTCCTTGACACTGTGAGCACTGCAACACTATTTGGGAGACTGGACTGCCAATAGCATGTTAACTATCTTGTATTTGATTACTAAGTGTAAGTGCAAAATCTGTAATGTTGAATATATTCAGAACTGATGATTTTATACAATTATTGTGAGAACCTGTGTTTGCCATTCTGGGGGTGGGCAACAAAATGTTTTACATGAGGGAGGGCACAGCATTAACGACCATTGGTGTAAAAACAAATGTTATGGTCGCAGGCAAAAAACTTCTCTCCCTTTCAATTAGTAGGATTCACTGAGCATCTTCAGAGTCTGAGCTGGAGGTCTACAAGTAGTGTAGTGTTCAATTGCAACTTCTCCTGCATCCTAAAGCAAAAGCAGAAACTAAATTGGTTCTCATTATCTTCACATGAGTGTTCATTCCCTAATACATCTGCTTAATAAAATTTCCCTGATCTTTGTGTTGGTTCCCATACACTTCAACTACTGTAATGTCTTCTAGGCATAGTTGCTATCCTAAAAATGTTCAGAGTCATGCAAGTTTTGTCTACTGCTTTTCAATCAAATAACATATACACTAAAGACCCTGAATTGCATCGCAGTGTCCTCTGGCTCGATTCACAAAGAGCCTCTGCAGTCGTGGCGAGGCTACTCACGAGTTAGGAGCCTCCACCACGACTTCGGAGGCTGTTTGTGAATCGGGCCCCCCATCTTCAAGTGTATCAATAAATGCATGCAATAAATGCATGCACTTTGGAGGCAGGGTACTCTAAGTCCGTGGCTCGGCCCTCTGGAACTAGTTACAAGAGCACCTAGGAGCTATAGAGACATTCCTGATGTTCTTGCAAAGCACAAACCCACACATCCTATGTTTTAATGCAATCTAATCTCTAGTGTCCACCTAATTAAGATGCCAATACTCCCTTGAAAAGGTCCTGCAGCTATCTTCTTAGATGCATAATACAATGCCGCAGGCCCACATATAACTACACAAGTCAAATAGGCCTGCGTTTTCCAACCCTACTTCTTCAGGCTAACAGGTATGATCCAGCGTTTCAGGACTAGAAATTTCTTAAGACAAGGCCCAATTTTCCATTACCCAACAAGTCCCTTCACGCTGGGTTAGTGTAATTTCGAATTAATCCAAACTTACCAATCTCCCATATATATATATTCTCATCTCTAGTATACCAAAATTGGCGATGCAATCTTTATATAGTTGATTACATTTGTCAAATCGAACCTCAGGAATGGATCACTCCTAATAAAGACAGACTCATTTGTAAATTTATAATGTTTATCTAAATAATGTGAAATAATGCTCTTTGGTATCAACTTACAGCATGAATCATAGATCGTCACAAGGCAAACAAAATCAGAAGAGAAAATGACAAATTCATATCAATGACAATGCATAAAGGAGTGGATAGGCGTAGAGACAAAAGATTCAAAGACAAATACATTTGCAAATGTTTATGCAAATTCAATCTTCAGTCTATACTAACCCAAGTAGGAATTAGAAATCTACTCTCTGGCCATGAAAGCAGCAAGGCCCTTCAAGAAGATTTGAATAGGCAAAGACTAAGGGGCATATTAACAAGGGCCGGCGATAAATATCGCAAAGCGCGCTTAGCGCTTGCATTTTATCGCCGGCTATCTCTGTAATTTATCGCCCGGTTAGCGCGTTATCAACAACGCGCATCGCCGAGGCGATAAAATTCCAGAGATAGTGTGGATATCGCCGTTTTCCATGGTGGAAAACGGCGATATCCTAGATGATAGGGCCTGTGGTCTTAGCTGCAGAATCCACCCCCCATGTTAAGTATGCCTTAGTCAGGAATTTAACAGACGTTAAATTCCTGCGTTAAGGCATACTTAACGCGATCTTCCTTGTTAATATCGCGAAGCTGCCTTCGTGATATTTTCCCTGGTTGGTTTCACAGCCACGCCTACTTTGCATCTCATTAGCGATGCAAAGTTAGGCGTGCTGGAAACGGGCGCTAAGTCAGCAAAACACGCGATAGCGTGTCTTTGCTGATAAGGCGATGAAATTATCGCCGCTTTTCGCCCGAAAACGGACGCAAAGCGGCGATAATTTCATAGCGCCGCCTTGATAATATGCCCCTAAGTCAGGACTCTGTAGACAGGAAACAGAACAGCAAATCGACGACAACGACGATCTCCCAACAGTCTCACGAGTCAGTCTCCTGACCCCTCCCACCAGGCACCTCAATTTTACCCAAAAACCCAAATGTCCAACCCACACATGTATCAAGCTAAAGGTTTTCTTCACATTTGATTGGTTAAAGAAGGGGGTGTAAAGTCACATCATTCTCGGCATGACCATCTTACTAAATGTTTTATTGTTTATTTGGTCAAATGACATAAACTTCCACCCAAGAGATACAAATTTCAAGCCTCCGTCATTCTTCTCTTCCACTTCTCCGGCAAATGTTGCAAACTTTGTATATCTTTCTCGCTGAGCGCCTCTCTGCAGAGGAAGCTTCCCTCTATTTTTCGCATTGTTCTTTCATATGGAATTTGGCAGGCACTCAGGACTTGAAGGACAAAATAATATTCAATCTCCTTATTCACTCTTGAATTTTCATTTTTAAACGCTTTTAATTTCCAGTGGCTCCTTAACCCATTATTTGCCATGCAGAATTTGCGAACCATACTTCTAAACAGAACAAACACAGACATTATTATTCACTTATAATGCTTTTTCTCTACGCACCAACCCAATGCTGCATTAATCCATGCGCAACCCATATTAGTTATTACGTTTCCTAGCAAACGTTAATAACGTCCACAAAAGCAGCATTAGTAAACATTAGTCCTTTTTGGTTTTGTTAGTCAAAAAGCATTTGCGGCCTACTATTATAACTTTAGTACTCGTTTGCACATTAGCATTTTCCCACATGTTAGACTTTTTCACGCATAATTTTCACTGCACACGGTTAGTAAATATTACTGAGGGTTCAATCCGAGCAGGTTATATTTTTGCAAAAACCCTGCTCCATCAATCCCCCTTTGATGGCGTTTTAAGCCATCACCAAAATACCCACCAATACAATTTGTCACTTATCAGAAAGCTGATGTTCTCTCACGTTTTATCATTATTCCATCTAAATCCTTCATGACTTCATAATAATTTCCTTTCATATTTTATAATTCAATTTTCTCTCTCTTTCTCTTTCTTGCTATTTGTTTATTATCTGGTGATTTTCTTTCACGTCTACAACACTTATAGATCAGAAAAATCATTAGTATTGCTGTAGTCACTGCAATAATAGGTGTTAGTATTCTCCCTAATACACTATTTCCAAAGGTAGAAAACCAATTACCCACAGAGGAAAAACTCTTACCAAGTTTCTCCCACGCACCATCAACCTTCAATTCAGACAAATCTTGATGAAGATTTTAATATTCTTGATATACCCCTCAAGACTCTTACTCTTATCAGGGATATAAGTGCAACATTGTTGTATTTTCAACATATTGCAGACTCCACCCTCTTTGGCCAATAATACATCAAGGGCAAGTCAATTTTTTAAAACCATAGACTTAATTGCGACCATTTCAGTATCAACCATTAAGAACCCACCAGCAGTGTCTGTTGATAAACGATCAACCACTGTAGACAATTTTCTAATTTTGTGCAAATTCAGAATAACTCCAACTGAAGGCATCAATGTTCCAAAAACATCACCAATTATTTCTGAAAAACTTGCTCTCTTATTACGTATTAGTCCATTCTTTATTTCATTGATTCTATTATTCTTTTCCATATTATATATCTTCGGAAATACTATTGCTAAATAACAACACCTGTACCAATGTGCAGGTAACCTATAGTAGGCATTCTTACCACACACATAATAAATTTCTAGAAAGACAGGCTCAGTTCCTCCTTTTATTCCCCATCCTCCCGTAATTAGGAAAGTATGCTCACATTCACTAGGACCAATGAAATAATTATTATAATCAGTCTTCTGTCTAAGCAAACAAAGTTTCCTTCTATGATACCAGACTAGGGTCATGGCAGCGTAAGTCTCGCCTTTCTTATAATTTCCTTCTCTGAAAGCCCATGGAGGTACATGAGACTTTTGCTCAGCAGCTTTTCTACGAAACTCTTGTCTTCTATCTTCAACCATATTAATGAATTCTATTTCTTCAAATCATAATCTACAGGTTAAATTGTGTCTATGTGCATATACTGTACCTATTGTTTTCTAGAATGAAAAATTCTCCCATATATTCTGCATTTTTAGCACTATATATTCTATTCATGTTCTTTCTAATAGGAATTCCTGAAAATACTAAATCCATGTTAGAGTAGTAATACTGCAAACTTCCCTTCCCATAGAAGAGACTTGTTAGTACACTACAAGACACACCATATGTTAAAGGTAGGTGATGATAAGTCACCCCCTCTGAGACAGACAACGGTAATTGCATGCACACATAGCAATCTCTCGCATCCATTACATCCACGTATTCATAAAGTAGTTTTGTGAAAACATTTAACGCAAAATAATTAATTGATTTATCATGATGATAGATGCTGTCATCTTTCATCTTTTCTGATTTAATATGTGAGTCTTCTTCAAAACCTTTAGGGGCCCATTACGATACCCGGCGTAAATAAATCCGCCAGGCATGGAAGCGGCAAAAATCCGCCCGCACACACCGCCTGAACACCGACCACGCCATTACGATTACACAAACCGAAAACCGCCATCGGCGGAAAAATCACACAAAATACAGCCCGCCATCGTCCGAGTCGGAGTCAAACCGCCCGCCACGGACGGAAACACGCACGACAACACAAAACCGCCCGCCCACACGGCCAACACACCGCACGTGAAATTACGATCGCACCGCCATGAGCGCGGAAAAACCACAAATATACCGCCCGCCAGCGCAAACAACGCCGATGAGAATCGACACGGCAGAAGCCATGGCGCCAACGTACCTGCACAGACACCATCCGCACACAAAACCAATAGCACACAACATGGCCAACAAGTCCACACAGCAAGGCACGCACAAATACACAAGCACAGTACACATCCCGAAAACACCCCCCGGACAAACAAAAAATACAAAGGCCAGAACCCCAGACACAACACACCTGAAAACAACAGACCATGAGGACACACCCACATAGGTGAGTACAAAAGCAGCACTCCCACAGACCACAACCCCTTGCTACATTGCAAACCAGAGAGGAGAGGAGAGGACACAGTGACACAGCAAGGACAGCAGCACACCACAGAAACGCACACATCACTACCACCACCACCACCACCACTACCACCAAACACCACCACCACCACCACCACCACCACCACCACCACCACCACCACACCCCGGCACCACAAACCCCCTGCACATTACACAACACACACCGCACCAGCACCACAAACACCATGGCACCACAAAGGATGCCCAAGTTCACGCCCATGGAGCTGACGGTCATGGTCGACGAGATCATCAAGGTGTACCCACAAATCTATGGGAACATGGACCAGCACACACCACTAGCCACCAGAAACAGAATGTGGAACCGGATCGTAGACCAGGTCAATGCAGTCGGGACCCTGCCCAGGAACAGAGTCGAGATTAACAAACGTTGGAATGACGTCAAGAGCCTGGTCAAGAAGAAGGAGGGCAAAAACAGAGAGCTGGCTGCCGTCACTGGCGGAGGGAATCCCGCGCTCTTTAAGACCTTCAAAGCGTGGGAGGAGAAGGTGCGAGTCGTAATACATCCGGAGATCCTCGCCGGATTAGCAGGGGAGTGGAGGCTGGTAAGTACAAACTAATGTATACCAGCACACCGCTATGTACTCACATGCGCAACTACCATGCCACAGCTCCCAGGGACAAACACCCCCATGTCCAGCACACAATACACAACACATCACACACACATGCAACAGACACTACCACACACAGCCCAAACCGAACAACTGTAAGATGCGTGGGGACATGTGTACACTCAGCCAGCCACGTAACCACCAACAGGTCCCCAAATATGCCAGAAGCGCCACAACGAGCACCCACCACACCCATGTGTCCGCCACAGCTGCACTAACCGACAAGTAACAGGTAAGTGGCAGGAACACAAAGTGCAGTGGGTGGGACGGTGGACAGCCCAAGTACAACACACACCAGGCCCCAGTCCCACAGCACAGCAAGGAGGAGCATCCCCCACACCCCACAGCCACGTGTCAGCCACCGCAGTGCACAACGACAGCCGAAAGGCAGACATCACGGTCCACAGCAATCGGTGTCAGTGGGTGTACAGCCACCCCCACGACCCACTACACCCCCACCCCCACAGACCTGCAACATGGAGCACCCCCGCTTAGAGCCATGTGGCATCCAGTACAGTGCACGCACGAACAACTTGCAGGTGGGAAACTGGACAGGGCTGGATTACTGGAGGCATGAGGACCATGACACGACCAACACATGGGACATGTCACGTAGCAGATGAACACGCAGCACCGCCCACCGTCACGAACAAGTGAACAATGTGCACACGGACATGAACAACAGACTCACACCCCACATGACCCATCACAGACATAGCAACACCCAAGGAGCCACGTCTGCATGCACAAGCCACACTGAATATAGTCCCACACGGCAGCCACTGTGCAACTCATCACACACAACCGAAACACCATTGAAGTCCTGTCCATGTAGCCCCTACTGCCTGTCAACCACACACCCCACAACTACGCCTATGTAAGACAAACAACACTAGACGCAACAGAGCGGAACAACAGAAATGCACACGAACACCACTGAACCCATCAAATTCACAGACACACCATGCACATACAACATACCATCCATCCCATCCGTCAGCCCCAGTCTCATGAAAGGCATGTCATCCGCACAGCTGCCACACATACAGCAGTCACGCTAAGACACATGCCCATGACCAACCATGTGCCAGAAGTCAATTAAGCGCACGACACACTGTGAGCAACAACACACAACATGGGCCACACCCCCCCGAGCACTGCAGTGATGCACATGGCACAGGGCAGCACGCACACCAAGGAGATGGGACAACTGCAATACGTTGGCTGGCACACAACTATCACTCACTCATAACGATGCGTCCAATGCCATGTCCAGTAATCACAACAGACAGCAAATATGCAGGCCATGTCAAGCATGCACACACCTCAAACCATGCACTGTCATGCTGCCACAACACATGTCACGTTCGGCACCCATGGCTCACAGCATGTACCCCAAAAGCATATCCCCTCCCAAATGCGAATCTGGGGCATGGCCCCCATGTTGCCATATGCGTTCCTAAGCGTTCCATTTGAACCCCAAAAGCATATCCCCTCCCAAATGCGAATCTGGGGCATGGCCCCCATGTTGCCATATGCGTTCCTAAGCGTTCCATTTGAACCCCAAAAGCATATCCCCTCCCAAATGCGAATCTGGGGCATGGCCCCCATGTTGCCATATGCGTTCCTAAGCGTTCCATTTGAACCCCAAAAGCATATCCCCTCCCAAATGCGAATCTGGGGCATGGCCCCCATGTTGCCATATGCGTTCCTAAGCATTCCATTTGAACCCCAAAAGCATATCCCCTCCCAAATGCGAATCTGGGGCATGGCCCCCATGTTGCCATATGCGTTCCTAAGCGTTCCATTTGAACCCCAAAAGCATATCCCCTCCCAAATGCGAATCTGGGGCATGGCCCCCATGTTGCCATATGCGTTCCTAAGCATTCCATTTGAACCCCAAAAGCATATCCCCTCCCAAATGCGAATCTGGGGCATGGCCCCCATGTTGCCATATGCGTTCCTAAGCGTTCCATTTGAACCCCAAAAGCATATCCCCTCCCAAATGCGAATCTGGGGCATGGCCCCCATGTTGCCATATGCGTTCCTAAGCGTTCCATTTGAACCCCAAAAGCATATCCCCTCCCAAATGCGAATCTGGGGCATGGCCCCCATGTTGCCATATGCGTTCCTAAGCGTTCCATGTGAACCCCAAAAGCAAAGTACAAACCAGACCCAGGATGGGCCAGGAGCCCGCATACACCAGAGTCACAATGAGTAGGGGCACAGCAACACACCCATCGGCATGGCCAATCCGTCCCATGCCACATGTGCACAGCACACAGTCCCATTGCCTAGCACACACAACTACAGATGCCACAGCCACACACTCGCCTCCGGGAAACCCATGTACGAGATTGCACGAACTGCCAATGTCAGACGACAAATACATACTTCGCCAGGTGCAACACAATAACAAATCTCATTCTCTCCACAGGTGACGAACTGCCGGATGCTGGGGATGGAGACAGCAGCCAGCACAGCCAGCCCACAAGCCCCCAACGAGGACACACGGATCTGGAGGATCTGTCATCCTCTTCGGACACGGACCACCAAGCAGGCCCATCTGGCGTGGCAGGGCCCAGCCGCTCCCCAGGACCCCTCCTACCCACCAACTCATCATCCAGGGATGCTGAACAGTCCCAGCCCCCTGCTGCCACTGTCGTTGCGGCCACACCCACGGTCATTGCGGCCACTACCACTGCCGCAACCGCCACCATCGCCGCACCGACCACCACCGCCCACCACCACGTCTTCGCTGGCACCAGCCCCAGCGCAGGTGGTGGCCCGGCCGACTGGATCCACCCTGGGAGCCACAGCGAGGACCGTGGTGTGCAATGTGGCTAGTGGGCAGGCCGGTGGCAGCAGGACTGGTAGGAGGAGCAGGGTCAGGGAAACGCCAGCCTCCCCTGGGAGCCATGCCCTGCCTCAAATGGCCAGTCCTTGGGGCCTATGAAGAGGCCCAAGGACAATGGGCCAGGTCTGCTACAGACACGCGGGAGGTGCTGGGGGTGCTGAGGTCCATGGACGCCCATATGGGCCAATTCGTGTCCCGTATGGACCAACTCGTGGACCTCATGGGCCAGCTGGTGGTGGCGGTGGGGTCACAGGCAAGGCCAGCAACACCACCTCCGCCACCACCTGCTAGGGCGCAGGGTCGGGCAGCAGTGTCCACTTCCCCTGCGTCCACAGCCAGTGAGCACACCTCACCCACCACCAGCAGGTCGCCACCACACACCCCCTCCCAAACGTGGAAGGGGCCGTCCGAAGAGGAAACAGATCTCCCGGGAGGACTTCGCACGCTCCAGTCGCAAGTGAGGCAGCCAGCCAGCCTTCCGCCAGCCTTCCTTGACCAGCCACTGCATTGACTTGCTCTACGATCCCACTCCACACAGCCATCTGGATGGCATGTGTGTGTTGGACTATGGACATAGAACCAGTGGGTACACCCTGAGCTTCACGCAGCCATGACTGACAGCTCATTGTCACTGCACGCACCACTTTTGTCATCACCTTACACACAATCACATGTCACAGTTTGTAATAAATGCACCTTTTTCACTAACTGCTGTTTGTGCCCTGTGTTTTATTTGTACGGAATACAACGGCCACCTTGGGCGGAAAGGCACCTGATGCGTGGCATGGCAATGGAATCCGGAGGGCCTGTAGGGACCTAGGGGTGGGAGACAGAACAGGAGCACATTCAATGAGTGTGTCACACACCCATCACACAGTACATGTCAACAACTACAAGCAATGTACACACATCGCACAGAGCAATAGGGCACAATGCCACAGTCACCAACAGTGGCATACTACCCTGGCCATGGAGCGTTGACACACTGCACGCAGTGAACATACGGCCACCCTGACACAGCACACACACACCTGCACAGATACAGACACATCATCCGTCGTACATGGACACTCACCGTCAAGTGAAGTAGCGGGCGATGAGCTGCTGGCGCACATTCCCAGCTTCCTCCTCTCCGCTGTCCACCTCACTCGAGCTGTCCTGGTCTGCGGGCTGGGGCCCTGGTTGATCTCCGTCATCCACAATGAGGGGGATCTGCTTCCGAATGGCCAGATTGTGCAGCATGCAGCACGCCACCACTATCTGGCACACCTTCTGTGGGGAGTACGCCAGTGCACCCCCGGTGCGGTCCAGGCACCTGAACCTGGACTTGAGGAGGCCAAAGGTACGCTCGACCACACGTCTGGTCCTCCCATGTGCCTCATTGTATCGATCGTCTGCTGGGGTGCGAGGATTCCTCAATGGACTGAGCAGCCATGCCCCATTCGGATACGCAGAGTCACCTGGGTGTGAGGGACACAGAGAACCGTTGCTATTCCAACTGGACAGGGGACAGCATCGCACAACCAGCACGCTACACCACTCCACATACTCACCGACAATACAGCCACGATCCTGTTGCAGATTGGCCATCAGTCGTGGCAAGATGCTGTTGCGCATTATGTGTGCGTCATGGGCCGAGCCTGGGAACTTTGCACACACGTGGGTGATCACCATGTCCGCAAGGCACACCACTTGCACATTCAGGGAGTGCGTGTGCTTCCTGTTGCGGTACAGGTGCTCAGTGGCCTGTGGTGGAACAAGGCCAACATGTGTGCAGTCAATGGCTCCCACGACGTGTGGGATTCTGCCAAGGGCATAGAATGCACCCTTCACTGCCGCCAATTCACGAGCCCTGGGGAATCTGATGTACCTGTTCCGGTACAGCATCATGGCTGCCAGTACATCCCTCAGCACCTTGCTGAACATGGGCTGGGACATCCCTCCTCCACTGCCCACTGTGTGCTGGAATGACCCAGTGGCGAAGAAATGCATGGCGGCCATCACCTTAGCCGTGGGGGTGACAGCAGTCGGATACACCCTGCGGGGACGGAGATGGGGCTCTAACATGGCACACAGTCGATGCAGGGTTGGCCTGTCCAGCCGAAACTTCCTTATGACCTCAGTATCCTCCATGTCCGCCAGCAATTGGTATGGGCGGTCAATGTTCGGTCTCCGCCTGGGTTAAATGGCAGAGGACACATGTCAAAGCAACACGGCACATAGCAATTTCGCATACACATCACTGACATGACTGAGCAAGCACATGAGCCACAGCCCAGCTGTCAAGCTGGGACGGCACGGCCACAATACACTTACACAGGTCTCCCAACAATGGCAATGGCTAGTGAGACATACCACTGCCATGTGCATGCACATGGGGATCTAGGCCCCAATGACTTGCGGGCGTGCTGATGGGGACTGACTGCATATTCGTCAAGCGGCAACGCCACGGCAACATGAGTGTCTGCTGAGCATGGAACTGCTTCCGAGGCTGGATGAGTATGGCACACGACGACGACGATGTGGGCACGGGCTGAGCGGCCAATACAAGTGGGACCTGTGGCACGAGGGGATATGAGACAGTAGTAGGTGTCAGCACTGCACCCTATGTACAGCACTGTACGGATCACAGCTCCCGAAACATTGACTGGTGTCCACATTGACAGCCCCATGCCAAGACGGCTGTGTGCTTGCAGTCACACGTCACAGGTGAGAGGTTACATTGCACGTGCCAGGTGGCAGACGTACATAGTGGGAGCTGGCATGTGTGTGCATGTGTCTCCTGTTCAGGATCCACCAGATGGGCGCTGACTCTGTACTGACCATTGGACACAGCATGTTCCGTGGAAGGCTTGTGTGTGTGGGATGGTGGCACTGGATGTGCCTCCGTTGGGTGGGGGGCCATGCACAGGGCGGGTACGTCGATGATTGCGCATTGTTGGTCACGGTGGGTGCACCAACTAAGATGTGTTGCCCTGTGTTCAATTCGTATGTCCGCATGATGATGGACTGTGGATGTGGGCAGACTACACATTGGTCGATGTGCTGTCTATATGCATGTGCCTTCACACCAGGCACAGCTGCCCCTGCACATTTGACCCCTGCTGGACTCGCTGCTGGGTCTGTGGAGCTGATGCACCTTCTGCGCGTGGGGCGGACAGCTCTCCTCACTTCCCTCATTGCGCATGTCATGTCTTTGCCGCAGGTGACATGGATCATGGAGGGCCCACATGTACGCGTGGGTAGGCTACACATGATTGTTCACTGGTCGCCACCCCCAGTCAGTGTTTCGAATGGGAAGGTTGTCGTGCTGGTGGTATGTTCGATGTGGCGGATGGGCGGGCCTAGGTGCGGGCTTACATTCCGGACATGGGGGGTAGTTGGATTGGCGACTAGTTGCAGTACACACGGGACACGTCTCTTCCTTTCCACATCTGGGTCATCCCTTGTACTAACTGACAGTGATACAGTCATCTTCGCCCCAGCCCTCATGTCCTCCCCTCGCCCCCCAATATGCATGCTCACCTGCGAGGCTAGCGCTTGCACAGGCAGCCCCAAGCTCGCACCAGAGAGGGCAAGGAGTGTATGTGTGGGTCCAGGGTATGATGTGTGGCGGGACGCCGTCCACCTGCGTGGTGCCCCAAATGGAGACCCGGCCTGCATGGACTATGCATCACAGTCTTCGCCTTCCGGATCCGCCACCTGCGACACCCAGTGGCTGTGGCTGCCCTTGCGGCCATGCCGCGTCCGTCTGTGGCTGATGGCCCACACATTCACTCTTTGGCCTCTCTGGGGAGGGCTCGGGGGTGGTGGCGCACGCGCTTGCACTTAGTCGCAATGGCATGTGGCGTGGTTGGTATGATGGGCAATGGATGGGATGGTGCGAGCCACCTCCCGTGACGTCAGTGCTGCTCGTGCTGTGGTGCGTCCCCCTACACTTCCATCTGACTTGTGCCATGCTAGACGTTGAGGTTCTATTGCCTGCGTGATATGACCAGGAGGAGCGCGAGGAGACCTCTCACACACCATGCTCCACTGCCATCCCGTGCCCTGTATCGCCTGTGCGGATTGACTATGTTGGGGTTACACCTGGTCGACTGGGGCTGTGTGTGCCTTGTCAAGGGGCATGGCGGGCGCACAACAGGATCCAGCTTGTCCACAGAGGGTGGGCTGAGGTGCGCCTGGTACCGCTTTGTACGTGTGCCCGGCTGCTGTGCACACACGTGTTCACTCCCCCCGACAGGTGTCCTCTCACAATGCCCAGGGAAGCGGTGGTGTACTGTTCATGACCCCTCCCAACACGGCGTGCTCCAACTTGGCATGTGCGCATCTACCCGTCGCACCCACCCACCTGAGCACTGCGTCCATACGACTTCACACAACACATGTGTGTCTTCCACAGTAGTGCTACTCATTTGCGTTGACATCCAATACCAGTGGACTACATGGTCATGTCACGACTGCCGTGTACTTCACATACTCTCATCCTCTCTCATTCGTACTTGTGAAATGAGTCAGCGGAGACAGTTTTGGTTTCAAACATTATATTGAGTCTTCTGTCCTCTGTGATGCAGTATAGTGGACACTACTGGCAGCGGAATACATGTTGAGGATATACTGAGCATGATTACAAATGGGATAGGGTGTGGGGTAACATCTGCTTGGCCAAGGCTGTGCTAATGTACATTTACGTATAGCTGCGGAGCTGCGGACTTTGACACAGACGGTATACATGTAGCCTACCAGACCGCTCGGCATCATGGGCACAGTCCATCTCAGTTCCATGTGACAGGTTTGCTGCGGTTGTTCCTCATGCACGCGTGCATGTGAGATGACATCAGGGCATGTGCTTGCGTGCATGCAGCGGCGTGCCACTTGTTGTTGCACTGTGGTGGTTACTGGACATGTCACAGTCACTGGGGTCGTGTTGTTGTTGTATGCACTTGTCGTCCATGCAAAGGTCCTGGTATAGGATTCCCGGGGCGGGGGTGGGAGGGGTGCAGCACCCACAGACTCCAGGCGACCTATTCATGTCCACTGAGCGGTGTGTGTGTCCATGTGCGCTGGATCCATGTCGTGTCCTGGTTGTTCGTGCAGTTCCGTCCATGTGGGTGCGATACACAGAGCCCATGCCACTGCCTCCCACGATGCATGCGGTGTTCCTGGATGTGATGGGGAACAGTGTGCATGTCCCGGTCATATCCGATGTCATGGCGATGTCGTTGATGGTGTGGTTACAGTTGCCGGTCGTTTGGTATGGCTGTTGTGGTGGTGACTGGCCAGTCCGTGCGGAAGCTGAGCATGGGTGCGGGGTTGGACTTCATAGGTCACTCGGGGAACCTGCGTTGTGGTCCGACGTATTTACAGGTTGTCAGGTATGCGATGCCGTCCAGCAGGGCTTCCATGTCATTGGTGGTGTACATGTTTGCCAGCCAATGAAGCGGATGGTGGCTGTCAAGGTGTTGTTCGTAAGTTGTCCCTTGGAGGACCATGATGGGGCATGCTGGGTGACATTCGATGTAGCTGTTCTCGATGATCCGTCGTGTGGAGGCACAGTGGTCCCATTTCAGTGCGGGTGCGATGTTGGCCACATACGCCATGCCCCCATAGGCAGAGCAGGCCCTGTCGTGTGCGTCCAGAGGGAGGAGTAGTGGTAGCAGGTCCGCCTTCAGACATGCCGGGTTGGAGAGGCATATCTCGACGGGATGCTGGTAGGGACACCTCCGACAGTAGAAGACGGGCATGACGCAGCTGAACAATGTGATGCGGTAAGTCAGTCGGTAACTTACGTTCAGCAGGGACAGGAGATCGCATCCCAATGTATGTATCGTGTTGGTTTTGTACAGCTTGAGCTGTTCGGCGTAGTTGGGTAGGTGTGTTGCGGTTGCCATTTCGCAGCGGTTCGTTGAGGTGGCGTGCTCCGGCTGTGTGTGCAGTCTGCAATGTGCACGCTCCGGGGTTGCTGTGAGCTCTGTGTAGTCGTAGGGAGACAGGACTTGTGTTCTGTTGGCTTGTTTGGAGGACACGGGCCCTCTTCCCACATGCTTCTCAGACAGTTCAAGGTCAGTGCTGTGTGACTCCTTCCAATTAACTTGCATGTGGCCGACATGGGGGAGTGTTTTCTTCTTTCTTCCCCGTCCGTTGTGTGCTTCTGTGATATGCGCTATCTGCCCTGTGGTCGGTCTCCTCGGCATGCCTGTGTTGGTCTATTCTTGGACAATGGCTGTATTCACCGGCTTCTGTCGTAGGGCTGTGGTTTCGGAGTTGGAATGGAAGGTCATTCAGTGCTGTCTGCTCTCCCTTGTGTGGGCGGCAGCCTGCCTTTCCGCTCTGCGTTGGGCCTTGTGTGTGGATGTTATTCTTGGGCCACCTGTTGTCGGTCCCCGGGCTCTTTGGTGTTCCGTTTCATGTGTCTTGTTCATATGTGCAGGGTGGTATGGGTTTTTCAGTGTGGTACTGGCGTTCCTCTTCCCGAAGGGGCCCTGCTTCTCCTAGTTGGTGTTGCCGCCGCTGTGTGCTTCGCCATGTTTGTTACACTGGGGTGTGTCCTGCTGTTGCGTGACTTCACTGACATGTGTGCGTCGGTTGTGTGGCGTTGGGTGTTGTCCGTGAATTGGGCGTTGGGGACATGTCTGTGGCAGGCCTGTCACGTGTCATGTGCGTTCGGGGTGGGGCTGATGTGTGTGCTGCTTGGTTGTGTCCCTGTGTCGTGTGCGACGCATGCATGGCGCTGCGGTTGGCCTCTGCGTTGTGCGCATGTGTGGCGGCGTCATCGGCGCTTTGTGGCCGTGACAGGGTGGTTGGTTCCTAGTCCCAGGTGGTGTGTACACATGTGTTCCGCGATGTTAGGATTTGGCCTGTGTGTCATATGTGGATGCAATGGTGGATGTGTAGTGTACACGCGCTGGTGGGGGGTTGTCCGCTTTTTCCGCCCTTGCACTGTGTGCGCTGTTTGCGTGCACTTGTTGTGTGTGTGCCTACCTGCGTCTCCGCGGTACGTTGCGTCCTTGGTGGTGCATCAGCAGAAGCATGGGAAGGGCCTGCAGTGCTGGATTCATGCCCGGGGTGCCGCTTCTTCGTTGTCCGTGCTCTGCGTCCGTGTTACCGCCTCTCTTTCACGTGCGGTGTCTCTTGGCCGTGGGAGCCGTTTGTTTGCGGCATCGTAATTTATGCGCCGGGCGGGACGTGTTTCGTCGGACGGTGTGTGTCAGTTGTGCTGCGCCGCTACGTGAACGGGCGCACTTTGATGGCGGACGGTGTTGCTGGCTTGCCGGCGGTGTTTGGCCTGCTTTTCGCATCGTAATTGGGCGGGCGTGTGGACTGCTGCGTGCTGGCGGTAACTGGTGGTTTTTGCATCCGCCAGCACGGCGGTTGTGCTTCCGCCCGCCATCGTAATGAGCCCCTAAGTACTTAAAAATAATTACCAATTAATGATTAATTAACAATTAAATAGATGATAAATACAATTAAATAATAATTATTAACAATGAATTACCAAATAATAATAAAATAAAAAATAATTAATTTTCAATACCAAAAAACAATAATTATTAAAAAAAAGTCTAGCAATTAATAATTAATTAACAATAAATTATTGCTAAATACCAATAAATAATAATTAATGACAATTAATTACCAATTATTAATTAATGAACAAATTAATTTCCAAAACATAAAAATATCTATTATTAAAAAGTTATTACCAATTAATAATTAATTAACAATAAATTAATTAATACTAAACAATAAAATAAATAATCACTTAATTACAATTAAATTACTTCCCACCCTATTGCCCTATAAACTCACAACACACTTCAATAATAAATTAATACACTTAATATAATTACCAAATGATGAATTAATAAAAATTAATTACCAATTAATAAAAATTAATTACCAATTAATAATTATTTAACATAAAATTAATTATCAATACCAATAAATAAAAATAAATAATTACTTAATTACAATTAAATTACTTCCCACCCTATTGCCCTATAAACTCACAACACACTTCAATAATAAATTAATACACTTAATATAATTACCAATTAATCAATTAATAAAAAGTAATGACCAATTAATAATTAATTAACATAAAATTATTTATCAATACCAATAAATAAAAATAATTACTTCCCACCCTATTTCCCTATAAACCCACAACCTGCTACAGAACTAAAACGCAAAATTTACTTAAAAATAATTACTAATTCCTAAAATTTTTAAATTAACTTAATATAATTAAATTACTTCTCACCCTATTCCCCTGTAAACCCACAACCTGCTACGGTACTAAAACACATAATTTACTTTAAAAAAAATTACTAACTTCTAAAAAATGTTATACATATATTCTAAAACTAGTACAATAATTAACAAAAAATATAAACACAAACATATAAAATACATAATGAAATACATAACACTAATATAAATATCAATATTAGTAACATCGATATTTTTGCTATCAATATTACTAACTTCGATATTAACAAAAACGATATTTTTTACCTTCAGGTCAATATTCTGGTCGTCGATATTCTTGACTTCGATATTGTGTCCCTACGATATTTCAAACTCGATATTATTGTAGGTCGAAATTAAAAACTCGATATTTA
>CAWUFW010023144.1:0-81301 GCA_963921515.1 Calotriton arnoldi | reverse complement strand
TGTACTTCGTTCAGTTACATATTGCTCACTGCTCCTAAACCGTGAAACACCAGCCTCAGCACGACCCCTTACACTGCCTGAACACCACTGCACTGCCCTAAACCCTGAAACACCACCCCAGCACGACCCCCTAAACTGCCTGAACACCACTGCACTGCCTTAAACCCTGAAACACCACCCCAGCACGACCCCTACACTGCCCGAACACCACTGCACTGCCCTAAACCCTGAAACACCAGCCTCAGCACGACCCCCTACACTGCCTGAACACCACTGCACTGCCCTAAACCCTGAAACACCACCCCCAGCACGACCCCTACACTGCCTGAACACCACTGCACTGCCTTAAACCCTGAAACACCACCCCCAGCACGACCCCCTACACTGCCCGAACACCACTGCACTGCCCTAAACCCTGAAACACCACCCCTGCACGACCCCCTACACTGCCCGAACACTACTCCACTGCCCTAAACCCTGAAACACCATCCCCAGCACGACCCCCTACACTGCACGAACACCACTGCACTGCCCTAAACTCTGAAACACTACCCCTAGCAAGACCACCTACACTGCCCGAACACCACTGCACTGCCCTAAACCCTGAAACATCACCCCCAGCAAGACCCCTACACTGCCCGAACACCACTGCCCTAAACCCTGAAACACCACCCCCAGCAAGACCCCTACACTGCCCGAACACCACTGCACTGCCCTAAACCCTGAAACACCAGCCCCAGCACGACCCCCTACACTGCCCGAACACCACTGCACTGCCCTAAACCCTGAAACACCACCCCCTGCACGACCCCCTACACTGCCCGAACACCACTGCACTGCCCTAAACCCTGAAACACCACCCCTCAGCACGACACCCTACACTGCCCGAACACCACTGCACTGCCCTAAACCCTGAAACACCACCCCCAGCACGACCCCCTACACTGCCCAAACACCACTAAACTGCCCTAAACCCTGAAACACCACCCCCTGCACCACCCCCTACACTGCCCGAACACCACTGCACTGCCCTAAACCCTGAAACAGCACCTCCAGCACAACCCCCTACACTGCCTGAACACCATTGCTCTGCCCTAAACCCTGAAACACCAGCCCCAGCAAGACCCCCTACACTGCCCGAACACCACTGCACTGCCCTAAACCCTGAAACACCAGCCCCAGCACGACCACCTACACTGCCCGAACACCACTGCACTGCCCTAAACCCTGAAACACCACCCCCAGCACGACCCCCTACACTGCCCGAACACCACTGCACTGCCCTAAACCCTGAAACACCAGCCCCAGCAAGACCCCCTACACTGCCCGAACACCACTGCACTGCCCTAAACCCTGAAACACCAGCCCCAGCACGACCCCCTACACTGCCCGAACACCACTGTACTGCCCTAAACCCTGAAACACCACCCCTAGCACGACCCCCTACACTGCCCAAACACCACTGCACTGCCCTAAACCCTGAAACACCACCCCCAGCACGACCCCTACACTGCCCGAACACCACTGCACTGCACTAAACCCTGAAACACTACCCCCAGCAAGACCCCCTACACTGCCCGAACACCACTGCACTGCCCTAAACCCTGAAACATCACCCCCAGCAAGACCCCTACACTGCCCGAACACCACTGCCCTAAACCCTGAAACACCACCCCCAGCACGACCCCCACACTGCCCGAACACCACTGCACTGCCCTAAACCCTGAAACACCACCCCAGCACGACCCCCTACACTGCCCGAACACCACTGCTCTGTCCAAAACCCTGAAACACCAGCCCCAGCACGACCCCCTACACTGCTCGAACACCACTGCACTGCCCTAAACCTTGAAACACAAGCCCCAGCACGACCCCCTACACTGCCCGAACACCACTGCACTACCCTAAACCCTGAAACACCACCCCCAGCACAACCCCCTACACTGCCCGAGCACCACTGCACTGCCCTAAACCCTGAAACACCAGCCCCAGCATGACCCCCTACACTGCCCGAACACCACTGCACTGCCCTAAACCGTGAAACACCAGCCTCAGCACGACCCCCTACACTGCCTGAACACCACTGCACTGCCCTAAACCCTGAAACACCACCCCAGCATGACCCCCTACACTGCCTGAACACCACTGCACTGCCTTAAACCCTGAAACACCACCCCCAGCACGACCCCCTACACTGTCCGAACACCACTGCACTGCCCTAAACCCCTGAAACACCAGCCTCAGCACTGACCCCCTACACTGCCTGAACACCACTGCACTGCCCTAAACCCTGAAACACCACCCCAGCACGACCCCTACACTGCCTGAACACCACTGCACTGCCTTAAACCCTGAAACACCACCCCCAGCACGACCCCCTACACTGCCCGAACACCACTGCACTGCCCTAAACCCTGAAACACCACCCCTGCACGACCCCCTACACTGCCCGAACACTACTCCACTGCCCTAAACCCTGAAACACCATCCCCAGCACGACCCCCTACACTGCCCGAACACCACTGCACTGCCCTAAACTCTGAAACACTACCCCTAGCAAGACCCCCTACACTGCCCGAACACCACTGCACTGCCCTAAACCCTGAAACATCACCCCCAGCAAGACCCCCTACACTGCCCGAACACCACTGCCCTAAACCCTGAAACACCACCCCAGCAAGACCCCCTACACTGCCCGAACACCACTGCACTGCCCTAAACCCTGAAACACCAGCCCCAGCACGACCCCCTACACTGCCCGAACACCACTGCACTGCCCTAAACCCTGAAACACCACCCCCAGCACGACCCCTACACTGCCCGAACACCACTGCACTGCACTAAACCCTGAAACACTACCCCCAGCAAGACCCCCTACACTGCCCGAACACCACTGCACTGCCCTAAACCCTGAAACATCACCCCCAGCAAGACCCCCTACACTGCCCGAACACCACTGCCTCTAATCCCTGAAACACCACCCCCAGCACGACCCCCTACACTGCCCGAACACCACTGCACTGCCCTAAACCCTGAAACACCACCCCCAGCACGACCCCCTACACTGCCCGAACACCTCTGCTCTGTCCAAAATCCTGAAACACCAGCCCCAGCACGACCCCCTACACTGCTCGAACACCACTGCACTGCCCTAAACCTTGAAACACAAGCCCCAGCACGACCCCCTACACTGCCCGAACACCACTGCACTACCCTAAACCCTGAAACACCACCCCAGCACAACCCCTACACTGCCCGAGCACCACTGCACTGCCCTAAACCCTGAAACACCAGCCCCAGCATGACCGCCTACACTGCCCGAACACCACTGCACTGCCCTAAACCGTGAAACACCAGCCTCAGCACGACCCCTACACTGCCTGAACACCACTGCACTGCCCTAAACCCTGAAACACCACCCCCAGCCCGACCCCCTACACTGCCTGAACACCACTGCACTGCCTTAAACCCTGAAACACCACCCCCAGCACAACCCCCTACACTGCCCGAGCACCACTGCACTGCCCTAAACCCTGAAACACCAGCCCCAGCATGACCGCCTACACTGCCCGAACACCACTGCACTGCCCTAAACCGTGAAACACCAGCCTCAGCACGACCCCTACACTGCCTGAACACCACTGCACTGCCCTAAACCCTGAAACACCACCCCCAGCCCGACCCCCTACACTGCCCGAACACCACTGCACTACTCCTAAACCCTGAAACACCACCCCCAGCACAACCCCCTACACTGCCCGAGCACCACTGCACTGCCCTAAACCCTGAAACACCAGCCCCAGCATGACCCCCTACACTGCCCGAACACCACTGCACTGCCCTAAACCGTGAAACACCAGCCTCAGCACGACCCCCTACACTGCCTGAACACCACTGCACTGCCCTAAACCCTGAAACACCACCCCCAGCACGACCCCCTACACTGCCCGAACACCACTGCACTGCCTTAAACCCTGAAACACCACCCCCAGCACGACCCCTACACTGCCCGAACACCACTGCACTGCCCTAAACCCTGAAACACCAGCCTCAGCACGACCCCCTACACTGCCCGAACACCACTGCACTGCCCTAAACCGTGAAACACCAGCCTCAGCACGACCCCCTACACTGCCTGAACACCACTGCACTGCCCTAAACCCTGAAACACCACCCCCAGCACGACCCCCTACACTGCCTGAACACCACTGCACTGCCTTAAACCCTGAAACACCACCCCCAGCACGACCCCCTACACTGCCCGAACACCACTGCACTGCCCTAAACCCTGAAACACCAGCCTCAGCACGACCCCCTACACTGCCCGAACACCACTGCACTGCCCTAAACCGTGAAACACCAGCCTCAGCACGACCCCCTACACTGCCTGAACACCACTGCACTGCCCTAAACCCTGAAACACCACCCCCAGCACGACCCCCTACACTGCCTGAACACCACTGCACTGCCTTAAACCCTGAAACACCACCCCCAGCACGACCCCCTACACTGCCCGAACACCACTGCACTGCCCTAAACCCTGAAACACCAACCTCAGCACGACCCCTACACTGCCTGAACACCACTGCACTGCTCCTAAACCCTGAAACACCACCCCCAGCACGACCCCCTACACTGCCTGAACACCACTGCACTGCCTTAAACCCTGAAACACCACCCCCAGCACGACCCCCTACACTGCCCGAACACCACTGCACTGCCCTAAACCCTGAAACACCACCCCTGCACGACCCCCTACACTGCCCGAACACTACTCCACTGCCCTAAACCCTGAAACACCATCCCCAGCACGACCCCCTACACTGCACCGAACACCACTGCACTGCCCTAAACTCTGAAACACTACCCCTAGCAAGACCCCCTACACTGCCCGAACACCACTGCACTGCCCTAAACCCTGAAACATCACCCCCAGCAAGACCCCCTACACTGCCCGAACACCACTGCCCTAAACCCTGAAACACCACCCCCAGCAAGACCCCTACACTGCCCGAACACCACTGCCCTAAACCCCTGAAACACCAGCCCCAGCACGACCCCCTACACTGCCCGAACACCACTGCACTGCCCTAAACCCTGAAACACCACCCCCAGCACGACCCCCTACACTGCCCGAACACCACTGCACTGCACTAAACCCTGAAACATCACCCCCAGCAAGACCCCCTACACTGCCCGAACACCACTGCCCTAAACCCTGAAACACCACCCCCAGCACGACCCCTACACTGCCCGAACACCACTGCACTGCCCTAAACCCTGAAACACCACCCCCAGCACGACCCCCTACACTGCCCGAACACCTCTGCTCTGTCCAAAATCCTGAAACACCAGCCCCAGCACGACCCCCTACACTGCTCGAACACCACTGCACTGCCCTAAACCTTGAAACACAAGCCCCAGCACGACCCCCTACACTGCCCGAACACCACTGCACTACCCTAAACCCTGAAACACCACCCCCAGCACAACCCCCTACACTGCCTGAGCACCACTGCACTGCCCTAAACCCTGAAACACCAGCCCCAGCATGACCGCCTACACTGCCCGAACACCACTGCCCTGCCCTAAACCGTGAAACACCAGCCTCAGCACGACCCCCTACACTGCCTGAACACCACTGCACTGCCCTAAACCCTGAAACACCACCCCCAGCCCGACCCCCTACACTGCCTGAACACCACTGCACTGCCCTAAACCCTGAAACACCACCCCAGCACGACCCCCTACACTGCCCGAACACCACTGCACTGCACTAAACCCTGAAACACCAGCCTCAGCACGACCCCCTACACTGCCTGAACACCACTGCACTGCCCTAAACCCTGAAACACCACCCCCAGCACGACCCCCTACACTGCCTGAACACCACTGCACTGCCTTAAACCCTGAAACACCACCCCCAGCACGACCCCCTACACTGCCCGATCACCACTGCACTGCCCTAAACCCTGAAACACCACCCCCTGCACGACCCCCTACACTGCCCGAACACTACTCCACTGCCCTAAACCCTGAAACACCATCCCCAGCACGACCCCCTACACTGCACGAACACCACTGCACTGCCCTAAACTCTGAAACACTACCCCTAGCAAGACCACCTACACTGCCCGAACACCACTGCACTGCCCTAAACCCTGAAACATCACCCCCAGCAAGACCCCCTACACTGCCCGAACACCACTGCCCTAAACCCTGAAACACCACCCCCAGCAAGACCCCCTACACTGCCCGAACACCACTGCACTGCCCTAAACCCTGAAACACCAGCCCCAGCACGACCCCCTACACTGCCCGAACACCACTGCACTGCCCTAAACCCTGAAACACCACCCCACTGCACGACCCCCTACACTGCCCGAACACCACTGCACTGCCCTAAACCCTGAAACACCACCCCTCAGCACGACACCCTACACTGCCCGAACACCACTGCACTGCCCTAAACCCTGAAACACCACCCCCAGCACGACCCCCTACACTGCCCAAACACCACTGCACTGCCCTAAACCCTGAAACACCACCCCCTGCACCACCCCCTACACTGCCCGAACACCACTGCACTGCCCTAAACCCTGAAACAGCACCTCCAGCACAACCCCCTACACTGCCTGAACACCATTGCTCTGCCCTAAACCCTGAAACACTAGCCCCAGCATGACCCCCTACACTGCCCAAACACCACTGCACTGCCCTAAACCCTGAAACACCACCCCCAGAACGACCCCCTACACTGCCCGAACACCACTGCACTGCCCTAAACCCTGAAACACCACCCCCAGCACGACCCCCTACACTGCCCGAACACCACTGCTCTGTCCAAAACCCTGAAACACCAGCCCCAGCACGACCCCCTACACTGCTCGAACACCACTGCACTGCCCTAAACCTTGAAACACAAGCCCCAGCACGACCCCCTACACTGCCCGAACACCACTGCACTATCCTAAACCCTGAAACACCACCCCCAGCACAACCCCCTACACTGCCCGAGCACCACTGCACTGCCCTAAACCCTGAAACACCAGCCCCAGCATGACCCCCTACACTGCCCGAACACCACTGCACTGCCCTAAACCGTGAAACACCAGCCTCAGCACGACCCCCTACACTGCCTGAACACCACTGCACTGCCCTAAACCCTGAAACACCACCCCCAGCCCGACCCCCTACACTGCCTGAACACCACTGCACTGCCTTAAACCCTGAAACACCACCCCCAGCACGACCCCCTACACTGCCCGAACACCACTGCACTGCCCTAAACCCTGAAACACCAGCCTCAGCACGACCTCCTACACTGCCTGAACACCACTGCACTGCCCTAAACCCTGAAACACCACACCCAGCACGACCCCCTACACTGCCTGAACACCACTGCACTGCCTTAAACCCTGAAACACCACCCCAGCACGACCCCCTACACTGCCCGAACACCACTGCACTGCCCTAAACCCTGAAACACCACCCCTGCACGACCCCCTACACTGCCCGAACACTACTCCACTGCCCTAAACCCTGAAACACCATCCCCAGCACGACCCCTACACTGCACCGAACACCACTGCACTGCCCTAAACTCTGAAACACTACCCCTAGCAAGACCACCTACACTGCCCGAACACCACTGCACTGCCCTAAACCCTGAAACATCACCACCAGCAAGACCCCTACACTGCCCGAACACCACTGCCCTAAACCCTGAAACACCACCCCCAGCAAGACCCCCTACACTGCCCGAACACCACTGCACTGCCCTAAACCCTGAAACACCAGCCCCAGCACGACCCCCTACACTGCCCGAACACCACTGCACTGCCCTAAACCCTGAAACACCACCCCTGCACGACCCCCTACACTGCCCGAACACTACTGCACTGCCCTAAACCCTGAAACACCACCCCTCATCACGACACCCTACACTGCCCGAACACCACTGCACTGCCCTAAACCCTGAAACACCACCCCCAGCACGACCCCCTACACTGCCCAAACACCACTGCACTGCCCTAAACCCTGAAACACCACCCCCTGCACCACCCCCTACACTGCCCGAACACCACTGCACTGCCCTAAACCCTGAAACAGCACCTCCAGCACAACCCCCTACACTGCCTGAACACCATTGCTCTGCCCTAAACCCTGAAACACTAGCCCCAGCATGACCCCCTACACTGCCCAAACACCACAGCACTGCCCTAAACCCTGAAACACCACCCCCCAGCACGACACATTACACTGCCCGAACACCACTGCACTGCCCTAAACCCTGAAACACCACCCCCAGCACGACCCCCTACACTGCCCGAACACCACTGCTCTGTCCAAAACCCTGAAACACCAGCCCCAGCACGACCCCCTACACTGCTCGAACACCACTGCACTGCCCTAAACCTTGAAACACAAGCCCCAGCACGACCCCCTACACTGCCCGAACACCACTGCACTACCCTAAACCCTGAAACACCACCCCCAGCACAACCCCCCTACACTGCCCGAGCACCACTGCACTGCCCTAAACCCTGAAACACCAGCCCCAGCATGACCCCCTACACTGCCCGAACACCACTGCACTGCCCTAAACCGTGAAACACCAGCCTCAGCACGACCCCCTACACTGCCTGAACACCACTGCACTGCCCTAAACCCTGAAACACCACCCCCAGCACGACACCCTACACTGCCTGAACACCACTGCACTGCCTTAAACCCTGAAACACCACCCCAGCACGACCCCCTACACTGCCCGAACACCACTGCACTGCCCTAAACCCTGAAACACCAGCCTCAGCACGAACCCCTACACTGCCTGAACACCACTGCACTGCCCTAAACCCTGAAACACCACACCCAGCACGACCCCCTACACTGCCTGAACACCACTGCACTGCCTTAAACACTGAAACACCACCCCCAGCACGACCCCCTACACTGCCCGAACACCACTGCACTGCCCTAAACCCTGAAACACCACCCCCTGCACGACCCCCTACACTGCCCGAACACTACTCCACTGCCCTAAACCCTGAAACACCATCCCCAGCACGACCCCCTACACTGCACGAACACCACTGCACTGCCCTAAACTCTGAAACACTACCCCTAGCAAGACCACCTACACTGCCCGAACACCACTGCACTGCCCTAAACCCTGAAACATCACCCCCAGCAAGACCCCCTACACTGCCCGAACACCACTGCCCTAAACCCTGAAACACCACCCCCAGCAAGACCCCCTACACTGCCCGAACACCACTGCACTGCCCTAAACCCTGAAACACCAGCCCCAGCACGACCCCCTACACTGCCCGAACACCACTGCACTGCCCTAAACCCTGAAACACCACCCCCTGCACGACCCCCTACACTGCCCGAACACCACTGCACTGCCCTAAACCCTGAAACACCACCCCTCAGCACGACACCCTACACTGCCCGAACACCACTGCACTGCCCTAAACCCTGAAACACCACCCCCAGCACGACCCCCTACACTGCCCAAACACCACTGCACTGCCCTAAACCCTGAAACACCAGCCCCAGCAAGACCCCCTACACTGCCCAAACACCACTGCACTGCCCTAAACCCTGAAACACCAGCCCCAGCACGACCCCCTACACTGCCCGAACACCACTGTACTGCCCTAAACCCTGAAACACCAGCCCCAGCAGGACCCCCTACACTGCCCGAACACCACTGCACTGCCCTAAACCCTGAAACACCACCCCTGCACGCCCCCTACACTGCCCGAACACCACTGCACTGCCCTAAACCCTGAAACACCACCCCCTGCACCACCCCCTACACTGCCCCAACACCACTGCACTGCCCTAAACCCTGAAACACCACCCCCTGCACCGCCCCCTACACTGCCCGAACACAACTGCACTGCCCTAAACCCTGAAACACCACCCCCAGCACGACCCCTTTACTGCCCGAACACCACAGCACTGCCCTAAACCCTGAAACACCACCCCTGCACGACCCCCTACATTGCCCGAACACCACTGCACTGCCCTAAATCCTAAAACACTCCCCCAGCACGACCCCCTACACTACCCAAACAACACTGTACTGCCCTAAACCCTGAAACACCAGCCCCAGCACGACCCCCTACACTGCCCGAACACCACTGTACTGCCCTAAACCCTGAAACACCAGCCCCAGCAGGACCCCCTACACTGCCCGAACACCACTGCACTGCCCTAAACCCTGAAACACCACCCCCTGCACGCCCCCCTACACTGCCCGAACACCACTGCACTGCCCTAAACCCTGAAACACCACCCCCTGCACCACCCCCTACACTGCCCCAACACCACTGCACTGCCCTAAACCCTGAAACACCACCCCTGCACCGCCCCCTACACTGCCCGAACACAACTGCACTGCCCTAAACCCTGAAACACCACCCCCAGCACGACCCCTTATACTGCTCGAACACCACAGCACTGCCCTAAACCCTGAAACACCACCCCTGCACGACCCCCTACATTGCCCGAACACCACTGCACTGCCCTAAATCCTAAAACACTCCCCCCAGCACGACCCCCTACACTACCCAAACAACACTGCACTGACCTAAACCCTGAAACACCACCCCCTGCACGACCCCCTACACTGCCCGAACACTACTCCACTGCCCTAAACCCTGAAACACCATCCCCAGCACGACCCCTACACTGCACGAACACCACTGCACTGCCCTAAACCCTGAAACATCACCCCCAGCAAGACCCCCTACACTGCCCGAACACCACTGCCCTAAACCCTGAAACACCACCCCCAGCAAGACCCCCTACACTGCCCGAACACCACTGCACTGCCCTAAACCCTGAAACACCAGCCCCAGCACGACCCCCTACACTGCCCGAACACCACTGCACTGCCCTAAACCCTGAAACACCACCCCTGCACGACCCCCTACACTGCCCGAACACCACTGCACTGCCCTAAACCCTGAAACACCACCCCTCAGCACGACACCCTACACTGCCCGAACACCACTGCACTGCCCTAAACCCTGAAACACCACCCCCAGCACGACCCCCTACACTGCCCAAACACCACTGCACTGCCCTAAACCCTGAAACACCAGCCCCAGCAAGACCCCCTACACTGCCCGAACACCACTGCACTGCCCTAAACCCTGAAACACCAGCCCCAGCACGACCCCCTACACTGCCCGAACACCACTGTACTGCCCTAAACCCTGAAACACCAGCCCCAGCAGGACCCCCTACACTGCCCGAACACCACTGCACTGCCCTAAACCCTGAAACACCACCCCTTGCACGCCCCCTACACTGCCCGAACACCACTGCACTGCCCTAAACCCTGAAACACCACCCCTGCACCACCCCCTACACTGCCCCAACACCACTGCACTGCCCTAAACCCTGAAACACCACCCCCTGCACCGCCCCCTACACTGCCCGAACACAACTGCACTGCCCTAAACCCTGAAACACCACCCCCAGCACGACCCCCTTTACTGCTCGAACACCACAGCACTGCCCTAAACCCTGAAACACCACCCCCTGCACGACCCCCTACATTGCCCGAACACCACTGCACTGCCCTAAATCCTAAAACACTCCCCCAGCACGACCCCCTACACTACCCAAACAACACTGTACTGCCCTAAACCCTGAAACACCAGCCCCAGCACGACCCCCTACACTGCCCGAACACCACTGTACTGCCCTAAACCCTGAAACACCAGCCCCAGCAGGACCCCCTACACTGCCCGAACACCACTGCACTGCCCTAAACCCTGAAACACCACCCCCTGCACGCCCCTACACTGCCCGAACACCACTGCACTGCCCTAAACCCTGAAACACCACCCCTGCACCACCCCCTACACTGCCCCAACACCACTGCACTGCCCTAAACCCTGAAACACCACCCCCTGCACTGCCCCCTACAATGCCCGAACACAACTGCACTGCCCTAAACCCTGAAACACCACCCCCAGCACGACCCCTTTACTGCTCGAACACCACAGCACTGCCCTAAACCCTGAAACACCACCCCTGCACGACCCCCTACATTGCCCGAACACCACTGCACTGCCCTAAATCCTAAAACACTCCCCCAGCACGACCCCCTACACTACCCAAACAACACTGCACTGCCCTAAACCCTAAAACACTACCCCCAGCACGACCCCCTACACTACACAAACACCACTGCACTACCCTAAACCCTAAAACACTACCCCCAGCACGACCCCCTACACTGCCCGAACACCACTGCACTGCCCTAAACCCTGAAACACCAGCCCCTGCACGACCCCCTACACTGCCCGAACACCACTGCACTGCCCTAAACCCTGAAACACCACCCCTAGCACGACCCCCTACACTGCCCAAACACCACTGCACTGCCCTAAACCCTGAAACACCACCCCTTCACGACCCCCTACACTGCCCGAACACCACTGCACTGCCCTAAACCCTGAAACACCACCCCCAGCACGACCCCCTACACTGCCCGAACACCACTGCACTGCACTAAACCCTGAAACACTACCCCCAGCAAGACCCCCTACACTGCCCGAACACCACTGCACTGCCCTAAACCCTGAAACATCACCCCCAGCAAGACCCCCTACACTGCCCGAACACCACTGCCCTAAACCCTGAAACACCACCCCCAGCACGACCCCCTACACTGCCCGAACACCACTGCACTGCCCTAAACCCTGAAACACCACCCCCAGCACGACCCCCTACACTGCCCGAACACCACTGCTCTGTCCAAAACCCTGAAACACCAACCCCAGCACGACCCCCTACACTGCTCGAACACCACTGCACTGCCCTAAACCTTGAAACACAAGCCCCAGCACGACCCCCTACACTGCCCGAACACCACTGCACTACCCTAAACCCTGAAACACCACCCCCAGCACAACGCCCTACACTGCCCGAGCACCACTGCACTGCCCTAAACCCTGAAACACCAGCCCCAGCATGACCCCCTACACTGCCCGAACACCACTGCACTGCACTAAACCGTGAAACACCAGCCTCAGCACGACCCCCTACACTGCCTGAACACCACTGCACTGCCCTAAACCCTGAAACAACACCCCCAGCACGACCCCCTACACTGCCTGAACACCACTGCACTGCCTTAAACCCTGAAACACCACCCCCAGCACGACCCCCTACACTGCCCGAACACCACTGCACTGCCCTAAACCCTGAAACACCAGCCTCAGCACGACCCCCTACACTGCCTGAACACCACTGCACTGCCCTAAACCCTGAAACACCACCCCCAGCACGACCCCCTACACTGCCTGAACACCACTGCACTGCCTTAAACCCTGAAACACCACCCCCAGCACGACCCCCTACACTGCCCGAACACCACTGCACTGCCCTAAACCCTGAAACACCACCCCCTGCACGACCCCCTACACTGCCCGAACACTACTCCACTGACCTAAACCCTGAAACACCATCCCCAGCACGACCCCCTACACTGCACGAACACCACTGCCCTGCCCTAAACTCTGAAACACTACCCCTAGCAAGACCACCTATACTGCCCGAACACCACTGCACTGCCCTAAACCCTGAAACATCACCCCCAGCAAGACCCCTACACTGCCCGAACACCACTGCCCTAAACCCTGAAACACCACCCCCAGCAAGACCCCCTACACTGCCCGAACACCACTGCACTGCCCTAAACCCTGAAACACCAGCCCCAGCACGACCCCCTACACTGCCCGAACACCACTGCACTGCCCTAAACCCTGAAACACCACCCCTGCACGACCCCCTACACTGCCCGAACACCACTGCACTGCCCTAAACCCTGAAACACCACCCCTCAGCACGACACCCTACACTGCCCGAACACCACTGCACTGCCCTAAACCCTAAAACACCACCCCCAGCACGACCCCTACACTGCCCAAACAACACTGCACTGCCCTAAACCCTGAAACACCACCCCTGCACCACCCCCTACACTGCCCGAACACCACTGCACTGCCCTAAACCCTGAAACAGCACCTCCAGCACAACCCCCTACACTGCCTGAACACCATTGCTCTGCCCTAAACCCTGAAACACTAGCCCCAGCATGACCCCCTACACTGCCCAAACACCACTGCACTGCCCTAAACCCTGAAACACCACCCCCAGCATGACCCCCTACACTGCCCGAACACCACTGCACTGCCCTAAACCCTGAAACACCACCCCCAGCACGACCCCCTACACTGCCCGAACACCACTGCTCTGTCCAAAACCCTGAAACACCAACCCCAGCACGACCCCCTACACTGCTCGAACACCACTGCACTGCCCTAAACCTTGAAACACAAGCCCCAGCACGACCCCCTACACCGCCCCGAACACCACTGCACTACCCTAAACCCTGAAACACCACCCCCAGCACAACCCCCTACACTGCCCGAGCACCACTGCACTGCCCTAAACCCTGAAACACCAGCCCCAGCATGACCCCCTACACTGCCCGAACACCACTGCACTGCCCTAAACCGTGAAACACCAGCCTCAGCACGACCCCCTACACTGCCTGAACACCACTGCACTGCCCTAAACCCTGAAACACCACCCCCAGCCCGACCCCTACACTGCCTGAACACCACTGCACTGCCTTAAACCCTGAAACACCACCCCCAGCATGACCCCCTACACTGCCCGAACACCACTGCACTGCCCTAAACCCTGAAACACCAGCCTTAGCACGACCCCCTACACTGCTAGAACACCACTGCACTGCCCTAAACCCTGAAACACCACCCCCAGCACGACCCCCTACACTGCCTGAACACCACTGCACTGCCTTAAACCCTGAAACACCACCCCCAGCACGACCCCCTACACTGCCCGAACACCACTGCACTGCCCTAAACCCTGAAACACCACCCCTGCACGACCCCCTACACTGCCCGAACACTACTCCACTGCCCGAAACCCTGAAACACCATCCCCAGCACGACCCCCTACACTGCACGAACACCACTGCACTGCCCTAAACTCTGAAACACTACCCCTAGCAAGACCACCTACACTGCCCGAACACCACTGCACTGCCCTAAACCCTGAAACATCACCCCAGCAAGACCCCCTACACTGCCCGAACACCACTGCCCTAAACCCTGAAACACCACCCCCAGCAAGACCCCCTACAATGCCCGAACACCACTGCACTGCCCTAAACCCTGAAACAACAGCCCCAGCACGACCCCCTACACTGCCCGAACACCACTGCACTGCCCTAAACCCTGAAACACCACCCCCTGCATGCCCCCTACACTGCCCGAACACCACTGCACTGCCCTAAACCCTGAAACACCACCCCTCAGCACGACACCCTACACTGCCCGAACACCACTGCACTGCCCTAAACCCTGAAACACCACCCCCAGCACGACACCCTACACTGCCCAAACACCACTGCACTGCCCTAAACCCTGAAACACCACCCCCTGCACCACCCCCTACACTGCCCGAACACCACTGCACTGCCCTAAACCCTGAAACAGCACCTCCAGCACAACCCCCTACACTGCCTGAACACCATTGCTCTGCCCTAAACCCTGAAACACTAGCCCCAGCATGACCCCCTACAATGCCCAAACACCACTGCAATGCCCTAAACCCTGAAACACAACCCCCAGCTTGACCCCCTACACTGCCCGAACACCACTGCACTGCCCTAAACCCTGAAACACCAGCCCCAGCAAGACCCCTACACTGCCCGAACACCACTGCACTGCCCTAAACCCTGAAACACCAGCCCCAGCACGACCCCCTACACTGCCCGAACACCACTGCACTGCCCTAAACCCTGAAACACCACCCCCAGCATGACCCCCTACACTGCCCGAACACCACTGCACTGCCCTAAACCCTGAAACACCAGCCCCAGCAAGACCCCCTACACTGCCCGAACACCACTGCACTGCCCTAAACCCTGAAACACCACCCCCAGCACAACCCCCTACACTGCCCGAGCACCACTGCACTGCCCTAAACCTTGAAACACAAGCCCCAGCACGACCCCCTACACTGCCCGAACACCACTGCACTACCCTAAACCCTGAAACACCACCCCCAGCACAACCCCCTACACTGCCCGAGCACCACTGCACTGCCCTAAACCCTGAAACACCAGCCCCAGCATGACCCCCTACACTGCCCGAACACCACTGCACTGCCCTAAACCGTGAAACACCAGCCTCAGCACGACCCCCTACACTGCCCGAACACCCCTGCACTGCCCTAAACCCTGAAACACCAGCCTCAGTACGACCCCCTACACTGCCTGAACACCACTGCACTGCCCTAAACCCTGAAACACCACCCCCAGCACGACCCCCTACACTGCCTGAACACCACTGCACTGCCTTAAACCCTGAAACACCACCCCCAGCACGACCCCCTACACTGCCCGAACACCACTGCACTGCCCTAAACCCTGAAACACCACCCCCTGCACGACCCCCTACACTGCCCGAACACTACTCCACTGCCCTAAACCCTGAAACACCATCCCCAGCATGACCCCCTACACTGCACGAACACCACTGCACTGCCCTAAACTCTGAAACACTACCCCTAGCAAGACCCCTACACTGCCCGAACACCACTGCACTGCCCTAAACCCTGAAACATCACCCCCAGCAAGACCCCCTACACTGCCCGAACACCACTGCCCTAAACCCTGAAACACCACCCCCAGCAAGACCCCCTACACTGCCCGAACACCACTGCACTGCCCTAAACCCTGAAACACCAGCCCCAGCATGACCCCCTACACTGCCCGAACACCACTGCACTGCCCTAAACCCTGAGACACCACCCCCTGCACGACCCCCTACACTGCCCGAACACCACTGCACTGCCCTAAAACCTGAAACACCACCCCTCAGCATGACACCCTACACTGCCCGAACACCACTGCACTGCCCTAAACCCTGAAACACCACCCCCAGCACGACCCCTACACTGCCCAAACACCACTGCACTGCCCTAAACCCTGAAACACCACCCCCTGCACCACCCCCTACACTGCCCGAACACCACTGCACTGCCCTAAACCCTGAAACAGCACCTCCAGCACAACCCCCTACACTGCCTGAACACCATTGCTCTGCCCTAAACCCTGAAACACTAGCCCCAGCATGACCCCCTACACTGCCCAAACACCACTGCACTGCCCTAAACCCTGAAACACCACCCCCAGCATGACCCCCTACACTGCCCGAACACCACTGCACTGCCCTAAACCCTGAAACACCAGCCCCAGCATGACCCCTACACTGCCCGAACACCACTGCACTACCCTAAACCCTGAAACACCACCCCCAGCACAACCCCCTACACTGCCCGAGCACCACTGCACTGCCCTAAACCCTGAAACACCAGCCCCAGCATGACCCCCTACACTGCCCGAACACCACTGCACTGCCCTAAACCGTGAAACACCAGCCTCAGCACGACCCCCTACACTGCCTGAACACCACTGCACTGCCCTAAACCCTGAAACACCACCCCAGCACGACCCCCTACACTGCCTGAACACCACTGCACTGCCTTAAACCCTGAAACACCACCCCCAGCACGACCCCCTACACTGCCCGAACACCACTGCACTGCCCTAAACCCTGAAACACCAGCCTCAGCATGACCCCCTACACTGCCTGAACACCACTGCACTGCCCTAAACCCTGAAACACCACCCCCAGCACGACCCCCTACACTGCCCGAACACCACTGCACTGCCCTAAACCCTGAAACACCACCCCCTGCACGACCCCCTACACTGCCCGAACACTACTCCACTGCCCTAAACCCTGAAACACCATCCCCAGCACGACCCCCTACACTGCACGAACACCACTGCACTGCCCTAAACTCTGAAACACTACCCCTAGCAAGACCCCCTACACTGCCCGAACACCACTGCACTGCCCTAAACCCTGAAACATCACCCCCAGCAAGACCCCCTACACTGCCCGAACACCACTGCCCTAAACCCTGAAACACCACCCCCAGCAAGACCCCCTACACTGCCCGAACACCACTGCACTGCCCTAAACCCTGAAACACCAGCCCCAGCACGACCCCCTACACTGCCCGAACACCACTGCACTGCCCTAAACCCTGAAACACCACCCCCTGCACGACCCCCTACACTGCCCGAACACCACTGCACTGCCCTAAACCCTGAAACACCCCCCCCTCAGCACGACACCCTACACTGCCCGAACACCACTGCACTGCCCTAAACCCTGAAACACCACCCCCAGCACGACCCCCTACACTGCCCAAACACCACTGCACTGCCCTAAACCCTGAAACACCACCCCTGCACCACCCCCTACACTGCCCGAACACCACTGCACTGCCCTAAACCCTGAAACAGCACCTCCAGCACAACCCCCTACACTGCCTGAACACCATTGCTCTGCCCTAAACCCTGAAACACTAGCCCCAGCATGACCCCCTACACTGCCCAAACACCACTGCACTGCCCTAAACCCTGAAACACCACCCCCAGCATGACCCCCTACACTGCCCGAACACCACTGCACTGCCCTAAACCCTGAAACACCAGCCCCAGCAAGACCCCCTACACTGCCCGAACACCACTGCACTGCCCTAAACCCTGAAACACCAGCCCCAGCACGACCCCCTACACTGCCCGAACACCACTGTACTGCCCTAAACCCTGAAACACCAGCCCCAGCAGGACCCCTACACTGCCCGAACACCACTGCACTGCCCTAAACCCTGAAACACCACCCCCTGCACGCCCCCCTACACTGCCCGAACACCACACCACTGCCCTAAACCCTGAAACACCACCCCCTGCACCACCCCCTACACTGCCCCAACACCACTGCACTGCCCTAAACCCTGAAACACCACTGTGAGAAGTTGGCCTGGTATATGGTGTTCACTAATTAAAGTGGACACCTTGCACCAGGGCAAATCGACTCTTATGGTAGATAGGTTTAAGACAACCTTTTAAAGAAAGCTATCCTAGTGGTAGCTGTGGAGAGCTGCCTTCAGGCTAAGTCTCGGAGGAATGTAAAGCAGCTTGTTTTACCATATAATCTCTTGAATCACCAAATGAAAAGACACCACACAGGTATATATATCAAATATATATGTATTTATTTCTAAATAACTCTCTACTAATCTCTTTATGAGATTAGAAGACAAACATATGCACAAATCAACGTTTCACAATAAGTTAAGCACAAAATATGGCTGGGGCCCTAGGGGCGTACCAGACCATATACTAAGTAAGAGACTTAGGGACAACGACTTGCAGGGAGACAAGGCCTAGGGCCTTCAGAAGTGCTGGGGCCTCACGAAACCACCCAAGGCAGGTAAGTAAAGGACCCACGGGGGACGCGTGCAGTGTAGATACACAGGCGCGGATCGCCGTTGACTTCAATGGGGCAAGTCGCGGTTGGAAATAAAGAGTTTTAGGATACTTCTATAGAACCTACAAGCAAGTCACTTACAGGGTAAGTCGTTCTAGGGCCCACACCCACAGGAGCACCGTAGTGCTGGAGTTACCTCACCCAGGGAAGCCGGGTGCACAGGTGTCCTTTGGTGTCGGGTCGCGGCGTCGTTTTCAATGGCGAACAAAGAAGACTTGCTGCTTGCGGGAGCTGAAGAAGTGTCCGGTGGAATCCAAGCGTGGATTCTGAAGAAGGATGGCCTGAAAGCAGAGGGGACAGTGTTCAAAGTCACTTGGCAGTGACTCGGGGCAAGGAAGATGGATGCCCACCGTCGTCGAGTGATTCAGGTCGGTTGCAGGTGCCTTGACTCTTCAGCCACGTGGTCCAGGAGGCGTTGACGATGACCAGGAGCTGGATTCGGTGTGTCCCTCGACGTCTGCAGCTGACTGCGGTGTCGGCAACTCGATCGGAGCCAACAAGCCTTGGCAGCCGCAAGTCTCGGGGAGATGAAGAAAAGTTGATGGCGCAGACCAGCAAGGTCTGTGGAACTCACCCAGCGAGGGTAAGTCAGGGCAGGCCTGGAGCAACCAGGGGAGCCCCTTGGTTTCTTTAAGAAGTCTTCTGGGGACCCATAAGCCAGCGGGCAAGGGATCGCGAAGACACCTCGGGCAGAATCACTCAACAGAGGCCCACGGTCACTCGGGACGGTATAGGCCTCTGATCTTCGGAGGGGTTCCTGCTGGAGGTCGGGACCAGACGTGGTCCAAAGCACAGGTTCGTAGAACGTTGTGAAGGGGCTGCACTCGACAATAGTGCATGGTACCCAGGGGTCGCGGTTCCTCGTTACTCGTGGGGTCCACTTGCCTCAGCTTCGCTGGGGACTCACGATGGCCTAGGAGAGGTCAGGAAATCTACTTCCTGGGCTGCAGGGACTTCGGACTCCGGCGGGAGCGGCGTAGTTTGCGACCGTTGTTGTCGTTTTTGGTGCCTGCCAAGCAGGGGAGTCACTCCTTGACTCCAAGGGAGATTCTTCTGTCTTCCAAAGGTAGTGGAACGTCGAAGGCCCAGGATTCTTCTGTAGAGCGTCGTCCAGGGGTTATCTGCTTTGCAATGGCAAGGTTCCCCCTCTTATACTAAAAAGAGGGGATGGACTAGCTCTATGACCCCACCTATGGGAGGGTCAAGGGAGGGGTGGCTACACCCACTTCCCTTTGTCCAGTTTCGCGCCAGAGCAGGGGCAGGTAGCCCCTGAGCTGGTTTGAACTGGCATATGCACAGAGGAGCCTTTTGCTCCCCCAGTGCAGGACTTCAAAGCACTCTAAGAGTGCACCCACCCAGCCCCAATACACATTATCCTGTCTGGGGAGGTGGTCACACCTCCCTGCAACAGGAAACCTATTGTCCAGGCCTCCCCTGCCGGAGTTTCGTCCAGCAGCAGGAGGCCAGACTTGTGTCTGTGGCAGCAGCATCCATTTTGTGATGCCAGGGCTTCAGAAAGAAGTTACCGGGTAAGCCAGAGTTAACATGTCTTTCCCTCTAGAAGGGTGGAATGCTACCCCCGCCGCCAGGATTGGCGGGGGGTAGTATTCCAAGATGTTTGACACCAAACACGACATGTTTAGGTGCAGCCATTCCAAAGTTAGCATTTTACCGCGAGGATATAATGCGCTTAAGAGTATATGGTCAGGCTGCACTGCAAACAGCATCAGAGATGGTCTCCGAACGCTGCAGAGGGGCCCTGCTCATGCAGGGGCACCCTCTCACATAGGAACCATGCACTCTGCCTTTAGGATTGATAAGGCCTGCCTTAGGAGTGACTTATAGGTTTATATGTGTGTATGTATTTAGTGATATAGGTAACCTATATCACAGTAAGGGGTGCATGCACCACCCTACCCAGGCTGCAATAGCAGACCTGTGGTGTCAGTTTGGATGGCCTTCCAGGGGTGGCATAATACATGCTGCAGCCCCTGGTAGGCCTCTGAGGTACCTATGCCCTTGGTACATAGTATACCATATACTAGGGACTTATAAGGGCACTCCAGATTCCAATCAGAGATGTGCCTAAGGCACATGGAAACCTTTTTACAGAGAAAGCAGATAGACTGGGGCCCTGAATAGCAGGATCCCAGTCCAACTAAGTCATAAACCAGCAAAACACCATAAAAAAGTGGGGGTAACCATATAGTCAGATTCCACCTTCCTACAACCACCCCCTGCACCGCCCCTACACTGCCCGAACACAACTGCACTGCCCTAAACCCTGAAACACCACCCCCAGCACAACCCCTTTACTGCTCGAACACCACTGCACTGCCCCAAACCCTGAAACACCACCCCCAGCACGACCCCCTACACTGCCCGAACACCACTGCCCTAAACCCTGAAACACCACCCCCTGCACGGCCCCCTACACTGCCCAAACACCACAGCACTGCCCTAAACCCTGAAACACCACCCCCTGCACGACCCCCTACATTGCCCGAACACCACTGCACTGCCCTAAATCCTAAAACACTCCCCCAGCACGACCCCCTACACTACCCAAACAACACTGCACTGCCCTAAACCCTAAAACACTACCCCCGCATGACCCCCTACACTACCCAAACACCAATGCACTACCCTAATCCCTAAAACACTACCCCCCACACGACCCCTACACTACCCAAAGACCACTGCACTACCCTAAACCCTAAAACACTACCCCCCGCACGACTCCCTACACTACCCAAAGACCACTGCACTACCCTAAACCCTAAAACATGACCTCCTACACTACACAAATACCACTGCACTACCCTAAACCCTAAAACACTACCCCCTACACTACACATACACCACTGCACTACCCTAAACCCTAAAAACTACCCCAGCACGAACCCCTACACTACCCAAACACCACTGCACTACCCTAAACCCTAAAACACTACCCCCAGCAGTACCCCCTACACTACCCAAACACCATTGCACTACCCTAAACCCTAAAACACTACCCCCAGCAGTACCCCCTACACTACCCAAACACCACTGCTCTACCCTAAATCACTACCCCCATCACGACCCCCTACACTACCCAAACACCACTGCACTACCCTAAACCCTAAAACACTACCCCCAGCACGACCCCCTACACTACCCAAACACCACTGCACTACCCTAAACCCTAAAACACTCCCCCCAGCACGACTCCCTACACTACCCATACACCACTGCACTACCCTAAACCCTAAATCTACCCCCAGCATGACCCCCTACACTACACAAACACCACTGCTCTACCCTAAACCCTAAAACACTACCCCCAGCACGACCCTCTTCACTACCTAAACACAACTGCACAATTTGTTACAGGCGTTGCAACGCAGGCCTGTGGTGCTTACTGGAAGTACCTGGTGGGCTAGTTGGGCCCCAGGGACCCTCAGGATTCAAGGTGACCTAATCCCCCAACTTAAAACGCTCCACGGGGCGCGTTTGCACAGTGGTGAAGGGAGGGGCGGGGCCTCAGGTGACATGTGCGCAAACACGCCCTGTGGTGCGTTTTAAGTTGGGGAATTAATTCCCTTTGAATCCTGAGGGACCCTGGGGGCCAACTAGCCCACCAGGTACCTTCAGTAAGCACAACAGAGTTGCGTTGCAGAGAGGTGAAAAAGGTGCGTGGCCTCGGAACGCCTCTCTGCAACTCAGCTCTGTGGTCCTAACTGTAGGTACCTGGGGGCTAGTTGGGCCCCAGGGACCCTCAGGATTCAAGGGGACTTCATCCGCATCTTAAAACGCGCCACGGGCGCGTTTGCACACATGTCACTTCTGTGCAAACGCGCCCTGTAGCGCATTTTAAGAGGTAGTTTTAATCCCCTGCCCTATTATGTACTAGGGACTTGCAGAGGAGGTCATGCTAATCACAGGGTTACCCCAACGCATAGTGTTCCCTAGTGTATGTAGGTGTTTTCACTGTATTCTAAGTGTCTTTTAGCATAGCACTGGCTCTGGTTAGTCAGAGTCAGTTACCACCAGTACCCGTCTGAAAAGTTGTGGGCACAGGATGATTTTGCAACAAGGCCTCTTTCTGCTCCTCTGTTGGTTCTTTCTGCACATCTTTTGCTTCTTTCTGTGCGTTTTTTCTTCTTTCTTCACATGTCCTACCTCTGTAGGCATAGTTAGAAACTAGCATTTAAAAAACCTTTGAAATTCACTTAAAAATCATAGGTTTCAGGCAATTTATAGTTAGAAATTAGCATTTAAAAAACCTTTGAAATTCACTGAAAAAACCATAGGTTTCAGACACGTTATAGTTAGAAATTAGCATTTAAAAAACCTTTGAAATTCACTGAATAAACCATAGGTTTTAGGGACAGTTAAAGTTAGTTGGACATTTCACTCGTACAAAACCATAGAAATTCCCCCGTTATAGTTAGTTCAGCTAACTATAACTCGCGCCCCGCAATGCACTGCTGATGACGTCACATATTACATCACTCATGACATGGTCAGTGACATCACTGATGACATCACTGATGACATCTCAAATGACATCACTGATGACATCATCCATGTGATAATTTCATGCATCTTCTCACACCCTAATATAACTTTTGATACACCCACTCTAAATTACAGACTGCCATTCTCAAAACCATAGACACTCCAACACCAAAAACTACACACCCACTCACTGATTCTTAGGTCTACACACACATCCACTCACTCACCCGTACAGTCACTCATACTTACAGTCACTCAGTACAGGACTATCATATGCACTCATACACCTATATAAACACTCACACACCGCCACTCATCCATAGAGGTACTCACACACCTAGTCAGTCATGCAAAAATTAATCACACACCCATTTACTCACCTATACAGTTATACACCCACCAGCTCACTTACTCATACAAATACTAGCACATTCTTACGCTCTTATACAATAACTGATACAAGCACACACGCATCCATACAGCCACTCTCACTATCACATACTCTCACTTATAGCCATTTAAATACTCTAACACACATATATACTGCCTTTTACATATGTAGTTACTCGCACATGTACCACTGAGATATACATTCACTCACTAACACACCCATACACACACTCACCCACCCAAGCAGTCCATCACAGATGCACTCTTGAAATCATGCACCCAGTGAATCACCCACTCACACATCTATGTACAGAGTCACACACACCCCACCCACACAAACACTCAGGCAGCCATACAGATACTCAGAGAACCAATCAATAACCCATATAGACACTCATGTAGCTATTCGCAAATCCATGCATCCACTTACACACCAACAAACAGACGGATACAGACATTCACACAGTTTAGTCACTAACCCATGCATTCAGTAAGATACGTTTAATCACTCACTTGTAGAGTCAGTCACTCACGTACTAAATCATCCATTCAGACACTTATACACCCACTCATTCTTCAATACGCCTTTCCCTATATATATTAAACATATTTAAACTTTACAGAAACACACAGTCACTGGATGATGTCATCAGTGATGTCATCAGTGATGTCATTTGAGATGTCATCAGTGATGTCATCAGTGATGTCACTGACCATGTCATGAGTGATGTAATATGTGACGTCATCAGCAGTGCATTGCTGGGCGCGAGTTATAGTTAGCTGAACTAACTATAACGGGGAATTTCTATGGCTTTGTATGAGTGAAATGTCCAACTAACTATAACTGTCCCTAAAACCTATGGTTTATTCAGTGAATTTCAAAGGTTTTTTAAATGCTAATTTCTAACTATAACGTGTTTGAAACCTATGGTTTTTTCAGTGAATATATATATATATATATATATATATATATATATATATATATATATATATATATATATATATATATAGAGAGAGAGAGATAGATAGATTACCTACTGGCAGTCCCAGTAGGTAGTTATAGTAGGTCCATATTTCCATAGGAAAAGCGTTTTTGACTTGCCTATATCTTTTGTGCCATTGGAGGAATCTTCACAACATTTTCCACAAAATGTTCCCCTGTGATTCTTGTTGCACATGAATAGTTTCAGGGCGATCCATCAAGCGTGGGACGAGAAGAAAAGGGGGGGGGGGTAAAAAAAAGTGTGTTTCCCATGTATGGCCCTGGGGATCACCATCTCCTAGGGCCGGCCCATGCTCACAGAAGGAGGGGGTTGCGCAGCCCCCCTCCTGGAGCCAATATTGGCCCTGGGGACCACCACACCCCAGGGCTGGTCCTGCTATGTCCCAGGGTGCCTAACCCTGGGACATAGCTGTTTGCTGTGACTTGGCGGGAGATTTGACAGCTCCCGCCAAGTCAGAGTAAACACTCCGCTTCCAGCAAGCGAGAGCTGACAAAATGCTCTCGCTTGCTGGAAGCGGAGGTTTCGTCTGTTTCCCTGCCTGCTGTCAAGCAGACAGGGAAACAGCCAAAGGGATTGCTCCTGCACGGAGGGAGCTGCCTTTCGCCAGCTCCCTCCATGCAGGAGCAATACTGCCTCCCGCAGGAAGTAGGGAGCCGGCAGAGACTGCGGGGCTTTGAGGTTCCCCCCATGGTCCTGGGGAAAAAGAGTATAAAAAGGCAAAACAAAGGTCACAAACGAGCAGAGAGAGGCAGAATAAAGGTCAGAAATTAGCAGAAAGAGGCAAAATAACAGTCAGAAACAAGCAGAAAGAGGCAAAATAGAGATCAGAAAGAGGCAAAATAAAGACAAGAAGCAAGCAGAAAGAGGCAAAATAATGGTCCGAAATGCACTGAAAGAGGCACACTAAAGGTCAGCAATGAGCTGAAAGTGGCAAAATATAGATCAGAAATGAGCAGAAAGAGGCAAAATAAAAGTCAGAAATGAGCAGAAAGGCAAAATAGAGATCAGAAACAGCAGAAAGAGGCAAAATAAAGGTGAGCAATGAGCAGAAAGAGGCAAAATAGAGATCAGAAAGAAACGAGCAGAAAGAGGCAAAATAAAGGTCAGAAATGAGTAGAAAGAGGCAAGCTAGAGATCAGAAACGAGCAGAAAGAAGAAAAATAAAGGTCAGAAACGAGGAGACAGAGGCAAAATAGAGATCAGAAACGAGCAGGTAGAGGCACCCATTCACTCACCCATACAGCCACTCACTTTCTCATACAGCTACTGACAGCCACTCACTCACCCATACAAAAACTCACACAACCACTCACTGATCTATACAGTTTCTCACATACCCACTCACTCATCCTTTCCCCCACTTATATACCCACACACTCATCCATGCACACACTCACACATTCGCTTACTCACCCATTCAGCTACTCACACACCCACTTATTTATCCATACAGCCACACACACCCACTCACAGAGATACACAGTTACAAATACACTCACATAATCTGTTTTAAAATAGAATCACGCATTAGTAGTACACAAAGTAAACTAATTTAACTTTTTTGATACCTTAGTGTATATGTTTAACACTCAGAAACGTTTAGAAAACACTCACAACCACTGGATGATGTTATCAGAGATGTCATCAGTGATGTCATTTGAGATGCCATCACTGATGTCACTGACCATGTCATGAGTGATGTAATATGTGATGTCATAAGCAGTGCATTGCGAGGGCGTAAGTTAGTTAGGTCAGGTAATACTAACTGCTGAATTTCACTGGTTTTGTTCGAGTGAAATCTGAGTCTAACTATAACGTCCCTGTAAGCTTTGGTTTCTTCAGTGAATATACACGTATCTAGATAGATAGATAGATAGATAGATAGATAGATAGATAGATATGCTTGAATAAATAAATGCATTAATGCATTTGTAGTTTCTTGAACTAATTGGTTGAGTGTACCTGTTTCAGAGGACGTAGTGCTGCTAGCATAATGGGTTAAACAGTAACTCAATAGGTATTTTTCCATCGCACTGTGACACATGCTGTACTTCACGCTTCACTACAGACTATTCTCAACAGCGAAATTACCTTCTTTTCCAAGTGAGTGAGAAGATGCTGTCAGGATAAAGCCCCTATATTCAAAACAGAGAAGGACCATTTTATAGGACTTGTAAGAACCGTTACAGTTGTAACCATTGCAAGCATTACACTTTTTTTTCTCAGCCCAAAAAAAGTTGTGAAAAAATAACTGTTATTTTGGCTGTCAAAGTCAGCATAGTGAGCCTGCTAAAGCGCAGTGTTAACTTTGTCATCTGGCCAGTAGGTGTCTTCCTTCTACTTATATGAATGCAGCTGCTGTGGCTTAAGTTTTCTTTCTGAAAAACACTATGGGGCAGATTTACAAGCCCCTTGCGTCACTTTTCCCATGTTAAAAGTGACGCAAAAGTGGCGCAAGGGGCTTGTAAATCTGCCCCCATACCTTTACTGGAGTTTTTAAATGAAAGTAACATGTGCACACCTCTAGTTGTTGTTATTTTTCGCTTGTGTGTCTGATCCCTAGTGCATTTTTTGTGGGTCTTGGGTAACTTTGGTTAAATATATAATTTTATCGAGTTTCACTGATAGGTGGATGTGCTACGTGGTACGATAGGTGATCGTTCAGGCTGGCGAGCCTAAGATTCACAATGCCTAGAGTCATTTCATAAAGCTATTTTGTTTTGAAATGTTCATTAAGAAAAATAGATTTCAAATATTGACCCTTCATGCACTCTCAAATTGGGGGTGGCGGGGGCTTATCTGACGAAATATTCCTGACATTGGTATTATTGGACATTCTGTTAGGAGTCTAGTTTTGTCCCTTTTTAGTCCTTTTATTCATGGTTCTAATCCCAGACTGAAGGAAATTTGGACCAGATGTACAAAGAATCAATTCCCAAAAGTGGTTGCAAGTTGTGCAACGACTTTTGTGAATATTTTCTAATTTTGCGAACTGGTTTATATACTACTAGGTGGATCCCAAAATCACCATTCGGAGTGGGTTGCAATTTGACCTACAGCATTACTATTCATGAGGTAGATCCCAAATTGCGACTCATTCTGACTGGCAGCCATCACAGAGATGGTGGGATGCTGGGGTCATTAGACCACCATGCCAGTGATCTCATTTGAATAAAGTATTTTATTTTTAAATGAAGCCCATTTTCCTTAAAGGTAATGGAATGGCATTAAATTAAAAAAAAAAAATTGGAAAAAAGTTGTTTTAGATGTCCCCTGGACCACATCCCACTTCCAAACAAACTTTTTTTTACATTCACAATAGGAAAGGGATCCCAAGGAGTGCCCCTTCCCTTTGTGAATGGGTGACCACCTCCTTTGAGGAGTTGGTATCTATCAATGGTTTGAGACCGAAAGTCGCAGTCGCAAACCCTTGAGACATAGCACGCTGAATCACAATTTGGAAAGGACCCCCAGAGCACTCTCTTTCCAAACTACACTTCAATATGTATTGCAAAACCCATCTTGTGATTCAGTAAGCACTTTCAGAATCTCAAATTCGCTTTACTAGATAGTAAAAAGCCATTAGCAGTTGTAATTACTGTGATTTAACGAATTGCAGAGTTTGCAACCGCAAAACATATGCCACTTATTTCTACCCTTACTGGCAAAGAGGGAAATCTTAAGCATGGACTTTGAATGAATGAAAGAGTTTATATAGCGCTCAGCTACTCCAAAAGGAGTGTCACGGAGCAGCAAAATCACATAGCTGCTAGCCTAGAGATGGTTTAGCTTCCAAAGAGCCAGGTTTTTAACAGTTTTTTAAAACTCATCAAATCCTTGGAAAGTCTAAGGGGCTGCGGAAGTTTGTTCCATGCCTGTGCCCCCAAGAGGCTGAAGGATTTGCCCCCCTGCATGCCAGGCGTACCTTTGGGATGCAAACAAGCGCCCCCGAGGTTGATCTAAGTGCCCTAGTCGGAGTGTACCAAACGACACGTCTTCTAAGGTCGCTAGGCCCCTTACCAGGAAGAACCTTAAAGAACATTACTACCCGCTCCCTAACTGGGAGCCAATGAAGTGCTTTAAGATACGGTTCCTTATGGGACCTCAGTTTTAGGCGAAGAATCGCCCTGGCTGCAGCGTTCTGCACCACTTGAAGACGTTGAAGGAGGGAGTCTGACACACCTAGATAAAGAATGTTCCCGTAGTCCAGCCTTGATGTAATCAGTGCCTGGATCACGGTCCTCCTACAGTCTAGCGGAAGAAGTGGAAGGAACTTTCTCACCATCCAGAGCAGTCCAATGCAAGTCCCGACCAGAGCCTGAACTTGGGAGCGCATAGTAAGAGCATCATCAATACAAATTCCCAAGTTTCTGACTGTAGGTTGAGCCACACTGGGAGGAGAAAATTCCTCCTGCCACCATTGGCTCAAGTCGTGCACTGTAGGCAGGCCGAAGAGAACTATTTCTGACTTGTCAGAATTACACTTCAGCTGGTTTTCCTCCAACCACCCGAAGACATCGGTGAGGCAAGATCTAATCATGGCCCCATCGAACTCATTACCTCTGTTACAAGAGAAAACCAGCTGAGTGTCGTCAGCGTATGAAATTATCTTTACACCATAAGACTCTACCAACGTTGCTAAAGGGGACATATATAGATTGAAAAGCGTCGAGCTAAGACAGGAGCCCTGAGGGACTCCAACTTGTAGGCTAGGCAAGGGGGAGGAAAATGGAGGAGTCCAAATCACCTGCTCTCTCTCCTCCGAATAGGAGGTAAGCCAGGCTAGAGCCTGTCCCCCAAAACCCATCATTTCCAGTCTATCGAGGAGCCTCCTATGCGGCACCGTGTCGAACGCTGCCGACAGGTCCAACAATGTGTACTATCCATGTAGTACCTTTTGAGTCATATATAGCTTTAATCCAGCATCCTTCCTCATGTGATTGACTGTTGAGTGTAAGTCTGTGGGCATGTGCACTGAGCACAAAGACAAAATGCAGGTATTACAAGCAGTTTAGGCTTAGCGCATTTACCCTCACATAAAGTGCTTTATTCCAAAAGACCATGGGGTATATTTATAAGGGGATAGCGACACCAGACCATCACTTTTATTGACGTTCTGGTGGCGCTATGCCCTTCTCCATATTTACAAAGCGGCATTAAGCCACTTTCTGTGGCTTAATGCTGCCTTGTAAATACGGCCCCTTTATTCGCATCACTTACCGTGAAAGGGGCGTGCAATGCGTGTTGCTGTGGGCGTTCCACCGTAACACCCATTGCTTTTTGAAGCTGGACCAGATTTACAAGGATGTGTAAATCTGAGGCAGCACCAAAAATGAACACCATGGAAGAGCAGGCGTTAGAATGGCGAAACGAGGAGAAATACTTTTATTTTTCCTCGTTTTTGCTTATTCTATGTGTGCTGCATTCTGTCATTAATGATTGTTTATGTGCAGTAAGGTGTCCTTTCCTGCACATAAACAATCATTAAATATTTACGATTTGCTACTTCTATGTGTGCTGCAGTTCGTCTTAGTTTGGTGGATTCACTGGTGGTTCCCGCTAATGTCGGTGAAGACGCCTCACCTCAACCTGGCATGTGGCTCAGGAAGACTCAGCATCCTTGAGGAAGGAATTCTGACAACCCATTTTTGGCCACAGCGGCATTAGCTGGAACCACCAATGAATCCACCAAACTAAGACAAACTTACAGGATCACTGGATGGTTTTGTATATTTGATATATCTTTTTCGACATTCATTTTTTAAAATTTATACACATTGAGCAGCAGCACTAACAAGTTGGTCTTGAAGTAAGCCGCTACACCTCTACACGAGGGTTACTAGGTTGAAACATCTTGACCACATTCTAACACTAACTGCAGGATATGTTTTTCCTGCTAGAGCCCTGTTTTTAATCCTGGCCCAGGGACGTACAAAAAATGGGATATAGCGTGCTGTGGAGCTCGTTTTCTATCTGATCTTGCTATGCAACTACTTTTAACCAAATCACCTCACCGTTCGTCAGGATGTAAGCAATGGTATGTGTTAAGATCACTATATAATACTTAATAAACAGTTAAACCTAAAAGATAATTAACACTCACAGAGCTTTAGCTCACAAAGATGTTAAATTTAAATAATTGCAGATAAATCTCACGCAAACATGAAAAGTAACCCAGCAAAAGTATCGCTCAGTGATGATTAACAATCACATACAACCATCTTTCATCAATGGTCAGTAATTCAAAAATGCTAGCCTCCAGTGCTTAATTTGTGCCGGTGATTGACAGTGCTCAGCACCTGAACTTATTTCTAAACACTGGTACTTATTTATGAGAGTACACCTATTTATGATTAGAGCACATCAATAGAATGTTTAACAATCTAACCACTATAATATAAAAATATAGAGATTTGCGCTTTCAGGGCATACTTAACACTTGGGGGTGACCGGATATTGTTAAAAAAATCCTATTATTTAAGTGTGATGACTAATAAGTAATGCTGACACTGGGATTTAGCAGCATTGATAGTAGGTGGGGATCCTATCAACTGTAGTGGAAATCACTTAGGCCCTGGCACTTATATTTTCAGAAATTAAGCACTCCTAGCCTTTCACTGGAAAGGGTAGTAATCAGTGGCGGCTCGCACAGGTAACACTGTGGGGCGGCGGGGCGGGGGCCAGTGTGGGGGGTAGTGGAGTTCGACATACAACGGGAAAGATTAAAGTAAATAAATAAAACCACTTGCAAGATAAGTGGTTTTATTTCTTTCTTTACTTTCACCTTTCCCGTCGTATGTCGAACTCCACTACTCCCTCACCCCGCCCCGCCCTCCCTTCACCGCCCCACAGCATAACCTGTGCGAGCCGCCACTGGTAGTAATGACTATTGGTAGACACTCTTAAGTTTGGATTGGAAGGAAGGGAAGGGAAGTGCAGGATAGGAAAATGTTACGTGGGAAGAGAGAGCAGAAAGGAGAAGGAGAGGAGGTAGAAGTCTAGATGAGTGGTGGTGAGGAGAAGCATGGAGTGGCGCAGCTGGTGAAACCATGCTATCCTTTTTCAGGACTATCAGGGAAATGTGGAGGGAACCCGTGGGAGGCAGGAGACAGTCTGCTCCACCCTATATCACAATCTTAGGAGGGACCCTGGAAGGCTAGAGTCCAGGCCCCCATTCCATTACCATTCACTTGATCTTCTCCTCTGATAGCTACTTTTACCTGTGAGACCATGAAACTTTGTCATTAATGTTCTTGTGTTCTTATCATTTCTCTGAATTCAAACTGTGTTACTTGGGGGCGTGGTCTGGCCACGCAGGAAGATGGCCACCTGAACGTCTAGCTCCGCTTCGGGGGGAGCTCCAACGGGAGGAGACGCTCTCACCAACGCGCCTAGGACCCCGGCGCCAACGTTTCCCGACAGCTAAGTGTGGCCGCAGCGGCTGGCCGGATTTTCGGATGCCTCTGCCTTCACTTTGTGCCCATATTTGACGCGGCGGTCTTCTCCTCAGAAGACGCGCGTCGGGCCTTTCATTGCAAATCCCCGGCTCTCGCATAGCTGGTGCGCGCCGCTTTTCCCTCATGTGAGACTTACTTCAGCACGAGCGGAGCTGTAAAAACAGCATTTTCCTTGCCTGCCGCTCCTCCTTGGCAATTGGTAAGGCCTTTACTACCAATTATTTATTCCATTTTAATAGTGCCTCACTGACTCATCTTTTGCCAGCAGCTGTCAAAGCGAAGCACTTCAGTTAGAGAGCGTGCCTTTTTGGAGCCTTAAATATCTTAAATGCATAAATTCAATTACTAGCGGGCAACTCTTTTTAACAATAAGACAATAAAAACGGAGCATTTTATTCAGCATTTTTGATAATAATATCCTCAGACTATTATAAATCCGCGTCAAAGCCTCTTATATCAACGCTGCCATTCAACGTTATATTCAGGCCGCCTCAGCCTTACTTCTTTGTGGTTGGAGCCCACTGCATTATTTCTTAATATCGCTCCTCCTAGCACCTACTGAAGTGATTAACTAATTTCTGGTGCTACTGGTTCCTGCCCTGAGGTGCCTTTTCTCCGTCTGTTTGCGCACATTATTTTTGCAACTTTTGCATGGCACTGGCAGGAACAATTATCTGTGACGCCTCCTAAATCCTGAATCTTTGGCATTCTGTCACCCTTATAGTGTCTCCTTATAAGGCCCCCTTTAATATAGTGCGCAACAAAATAACAGACACAGTAATTGCCACATTACTGATAAATTAAGACTTGCTCCGTTTTTTTTTTGTTTATGCAAAATCTTCTTCACAAACTAAACTCCTTCTGGCATGTAATTTTTGCATTCACTGCATTGCTACTGCGATAGTGGTCTCGCCACAGCGAAGGTGCAGTGACTACCACATATACAAGACAGACAATATCCAAATGCCTAATTACAAAAACGAGAACAAAAGCTCCAAGAAACCTCTTTTCGCAGAAGTTCTCCAACAGTCACAAAGTATATCTGCGAAAGGCTCAGCCTCCTCAATGTCTAATCCATCTTTGGTCACCTCCTCTACAATGTCAGGGGAAACTATGGATCGCATTTTACAAGAAATTTCAACTATCAGTTGCCGTTTGACAGATATGGACATTAATATATATTCTCTCACCTCAGAGGCCAAATCAATCAGAGCAGAGATCGTACAATTTAATACTAAAACAGACGGATTAGACCAAAGATTAACAGCAGTAGAAACCAGGATCGATTCCATGCAAAGCAGAGATCAAGACCTCTTACTTCTCCGCAGTAAGCTGGTTGATTTGGAAGATCGCAGTCAACGAGACAACATCCGTTTTTTTGGCTTTCCTGAAAAGATTGAAGGTCAGAATGCTAGAACCTTCTTATGTAATGTTCTTCCCAAGTTACTAGATATCACCTTCAATCCACCACTTGAAATCCAGCATGCTCATCGTATCAGTCCTCCGAGTACAGCTTCAGATTCTCGACCACGACCCCTCATTGCTTGCTTTTTACGACATGAACAAGTACGACAAATATTAATGACAGCACGCACGGAAGGCTCCTTCCTTTATGCTGGCCATGAAATCCGCATTGCAGCTGACTTCTCCCGAGAAACTAACGAACGGAGGAAGGCTTTCCTCTTCATGAGGCCACAACTGCAAAAATGGACATCAAATATGGTTTGTTTGATCCTGCTCGTTTTCGCATCACCAAAAACGGCAAATCCAGAGACTTTTACAATCTTGAAGATTTGCAACACTTTATAGATGAACTGCACATTCAGGACATGTACATACAGCATACTCCTATTGAACAGTCTTCTCATGGTTCTCACCATCCCCCACAGTTAGCAGATACTCGACGTTGTACCACTAGTGAAGCTCGTCATCGTGGCAGAGATATTGAAAGATCAATTCGTACTCATAAAGACAAAATCGCTGCCCTTCAAACAGTCTCTACCTTTACACAAGATCTCCACAGAGACAAATCCAGATCTCCCTTAAAATCTGCTTCGGATGAAGAATGACCTCAATAATATTTATATTTACTATGTATATGATTGATAGTTCATATCTTCTTTACATCTTTTTTCCAGCTTCCTATATCAGAGTCTGATTACTCTGGTTTTTTTTTTCTGCTATACCGCATAATTGTTTCTCCATATAGAGCTGTTGAAGGATTCTATATTTTTTGTTATTTATTGCAACATATTATCAGATTTTACCTTGTATAACATCTATTTTATCTGATATTACAAACTTTGGTTCAATGTTTCATTCTCAGCATGTACTTTATTTAACCTTCTCCCTTCTTTAGAATTATGGATTTTTTTTCTAAATACTTTTACGTCTTGTTAACCTTGATCTTCCTTTTTAATAATAACTGATATATATATTATTATTATATATTAGATAATATTTCTCTTGGTAATTATATATTGTTCTGCATTTAACTACTGATGTGCCTTTTCTTATATTTACAACTAGTCTTATAGAGGATTATTTATTGCTTATTATTTCTTGTTATATACCATATGATCCTCGCTCCCATATTGTTTATTTTCCCTCTCAATGCAAGCTTAGGTTTATTGTCTGCAATTTTAAAATGTCATTTAATTAATTTTTCTCACTACTTTAGGATTATAGATATTTTGTTACATACTTATATCTCTTATTAGATTTGCTCTTCCTTTTCAATAATCAATACTATTTATAATGAGCCCATTTGTTAATATATTTTCCTTTCATGTTATTTCTGTTATGATTAAGTTTCTCTTTACACAAACTCCATTTGCAAATAAGCACGTTCTTTCTTGTATTATACTCAACTGGAATTTAGTCTTAAAAGAGGTATAATTTACCTACTAGGTATAATTATCGCCAATATCATATATATAACTCTTGTTACATTCCTAACAGCAGTAATTGAACATTATATACTTCTTATGTCTTATGCCACTTAACTTGATGAACTGATTATGCCTTATTTTAACCCTTTATTCGTATTTGACATCACTTCTTTAATGACTTCTATTTATTTTCGTATCTATACCACTATTTTTAATCCAAAATGTACTTATTGCTTACTATATCTTATCTATCGTTGTACATTCTTAATCACTTCTTTCACATTCTATACTTATATTTCTCTGTCACTGACTTTCAACATATTTTGTGTCTAAATATGTACTCTATTATTCTTTTAGCTCTCCTCTTTTCCTTTCAGTGGATTTTCTTCTTTACTCCCTTCACCCATATCTTTATTTATGTTCCTGTCTAACTCAATCTTACTACTATTCCTCCAACCATATTTATTATTTATTGTATCTTATTTAAAATCATAACTTATCAATTAATTGCTACACATTTTATGCTTGTAAGCATGTATTAATGATCTTATGACTCTTTGAATGTATATTTATGTATTTCATTAGCTCACGTCTATTCCTTTTTACAGCTGCCCTCCCCCAATTTTTCACTGCTATTTATGTATATATTAGTATCTGCCTCTATTTTACCATTTTTAATATACACATATTTATTGTTAACTATGTCTTCTTCACAGTTATAAATTATTCGTAAATTATTAGTAAATTATTCGTAATTTGCTTTAGATTTTAGCTTATATTTATATGATATTGACCCTATATATATTTGAATTTATATATATTTTAATGTATATTTATGTATTTTGATAGCCTTTGTCTCTTTCTTTTAGCAGTTATTTCTATACAAGCTTGGCTTTTTACATCCCCCTCTACACACACTTGGCTCTCAAGATCTTCACTTCCCCTCCTACATAGTCCTTATCAAGTCTTAACCCTCCTGCCGGGGTTCCTACCCGCGGCGGTGCTCTAGTGAGCCCAGACCCGCGGCTAAAGTTAAACTTTTTGTTTTTCCTTTTTACGGTTTCTTGTTTATTTTTCTTATTTCTGATATCTTTTTCTTTGACAACTCTTTTCTAATACATCTTATTATTCTACACGTTATTTTAATAATATTCTTTCATTCTTCCCTTTTTTTTTTTTCTTTTCTCTCACATCTTGGATTAATCATTCACTAAAATTTCCATTTACTCTCTAACTCACTTCTCCTTCTATCTTACTTCATTGCTTATTTAACTTTTGCAAGTGTTCTGGTCTCCATTTGGGGCATGGCTAATACTCATTCTCTGCGTGTTATAACATGGAATGTCCATGGTTTAACGCATTATATCAAAAGGAAAAAAGTCCTTTCCTATTTGAACTCAAAAAAAGTAGATGTGGCCTTACTTCAGGAAACTCATCTTGAAGCGTCAGAATCCGAAAATTTGCGTAGAGAATGGGTGGGTAAAATATATCACAGCAGTATTCATACGGTACGGCCCTCAGACACTGCTCCTGTTCGTAAATGTGGTCTGGCCATTCTCATCCATAAATCTCTACCTGTTACAGTCTCAAAAACTTGGGCAGACCCAGATGGCAGATATGTGTTTGTCAAACTACGTATTGGCGACACATATTTTTGCGTAGGATCCGTTTATGCCCCGACGGGTGCGAAAAAACCATTTCTTCTCCAATTGAATCGTATTTTATCAGAGATAGGTGCTTCCCAATACCTGATAGGTGGGGACTGGAATCTAGTCAGAGACCCAGTGTTAGATAAAACAGGCCCTTTTGATAAGAATAATGCAGCTGATAGAGCTCTTATGGGCGACATTATTGAAGATAATGGTCTGATTGATCATTGGCGCCTATCCCATCCGACTGACACCAAATATTCCTTCCTCTCCCCCACTCATGGAACTCTCTCTAGGCTAGATTATTTTTTAATCTCTCAAAGTGTTCTTCAGCTAGTTCACGAATCCCATATTTTAGAAGCGTCAATTTCTGATCATTCCCCTGTTCTATTATCTCATCAGACAGGATTGACTACACCGGGACGCAAACCTTGGAGAATTAATATTCAGCGTTATAAAACTCCTATGGGTAAATTACAGCTTAAAACTCATCTTCAAACCTATCTTTCTCTTAATCAAGGATCCGTGCATTCAGGCAGAATCCTATGGGCTGCAGCCAAGGCTACCATTAGGGGTCAACTTATGAAGGATGCTGCTCGGCAGAAGGAACTAGAACAAGATATTGCGACATTTACTCAACTATATACTAAAAAACCTCTTACAACATCGCAAATCACTAGAACAAGCACGTATGGCGTTAAACAGCCTTTTTACATCCAAAGCTGAATATGCTTTACAAAAAATGAAAGGACGCCACTATGAACAGGGGGAAAAAGCAGGGCAACTTTTAGCGGCTCAGTTGCGACAACAAGAGGTCGCAATGGCTATTCCAGCTATTAAAACATCTGAAGGGCCATGTTGACTCATCCACAAGATATTGTTAATGAATTTGCTTCTTATTATCAATCATTATATACCCCAGGAGCCCAGTTAGATCACAATAAGATGCTCTCTTTCCTTTCAGAGGTAAATCTACCTTCTCTTTCTGAGGAGGGCAGGGCACTTCTTGAAGGGGAAATTACTAAAGAAGAGATCTCACAAGCTATAACTAAACTCCCATATCATAAAGCTCCAGGGGAAGATGGCTTTCCTGCAGAATTCTATCGTTGGTCAGGTGAACAAATAATTGACAGTCTACATGCTGTTTTTCAAGAAACAGACAGCAAAGCCTCCCTAGGCTGCATATCTAATAAAGCGATAATCGCAGTCCTACCCAAACCAGGAAAAGATCCATTAATTTGTAGCAACTATCGCCTCATATCCCTTCTCAATTGTGATGTTAAAATTCTAGCCAGTATTCTGGCCTCTCGCCTTCGTAAAGTATTGCCCTCTTTAATTCATCATACCCAAGTGGGATTCATGCCTGGAAGTTCTTCTAGAAATCATCTGCGTACTTTGGCGCATACACTCCACTCTGCCAAATCCCTTCAGACTGATGCATTGGCATTATCACTTGATGCCGAAAAGGCATTTGATCGAGTGGAATGGCATTATATTTTTCAAATCTTGGAGAAATTTGGTGTGGGATCCCAATTCATAAACAAAGTAAAACTACTATATCAACATCCTACGGCTCAAGTTAATTGTGGAGGTTTCCTCTCAGACTCCTTTCCAACTTGTAGAGGAACACGTCAAGGCTGTCCCCTTTCCCCTCTTTTATTCCTCCTTGCTTTGGAACCCTTAGCAGCAACAATTCGTCAATCATGCAATATTGTAGGTATTCCTCTTCCAGTGGGGAACTCCAAAATGTATTTATATGCTGATGACATATTACTCACTATTACCGATTTGCCTCGTTCCCTGCCTTCATTGCTTAAAATCATAGAAGAATTCTCCTCCTTCTCTGGTTACAAAATCAATTGGGATAAGAGTGAAGCACTTCCCATATCAGATGACACTACCAAAGCAGCTATTCAGGGCTTTCCCTTTCACTGGCAATCCTCACATCTACAATACCTAGGTATTCTGGTGAATAAAGGGACGGCTGGAATGGTTGCAGATAATCTCGGTCCTTTAATCACACAGATGCAACATGATTTTGATAAATGGAAAGTATTGAGATTATCTATGTGGGGCCAGGTCCAAGCTGTGAAGAAGGTCACGCTCCCGCGTTTCCTATATACACTTGGTATGCTCCCTCTTCAGATACCTTTATCCTCACAGCGTCTTATAGATTCTAAAATCAAATCCTTTATCTGGGGCTCTACCAAACCTTGTCTAGCTGTGCATAAATTGAAAGCACATCATTCTAATGGAGGTCTGAGCCTCCCATCCATAGAACACTACAATTTGGCATTTCAATTATCTCAAATCATATACATGTTGCAAGATAATTCCCACACACCACAATGGGTTTATGTAGAAATTCATCTATTGTCCGCTGAACTTGGTCTCTCAGCTTTTAATGCACAGGTACCAGTCGCCAAGATCCTCGCAATCCACTATTGGCTGCAATGCGCAAAACATGGCAGAGAGCTCATCGCCTTTTGGGTTTTAATCCACGCATTCATGTCAAAGCCACAATATGGAAAAATACTGCCATACGCGTCAACCGAAAAACTATCTCCTGGCCCCAATGGAAACAGGTGGGTATTTCTACTCTAGATCAACTTCGCAAGATGGTGCACTCAAACCCTTTGCCCAACTGTCTGAAGAATTTGGTCTTCCATTACACCAAACCACAAATTATACTCAACTTCAACTCTGCCTTAACAAAGTTCTAGGGGCACATCCATGGTCTCTTCAAACTTCACCAATAGTATCCTACCTATATACTTGGGGAACTCATAAAGGGATTATCTCTGGTTTATACAAACTATTCACATTACAATTATTTTCCCAACCCTTATCATGTGCTCTCCGTCTCAAATGGCAAGCACGCCTATTGGTTACTTATGATGATGAATAATGGCTTGCAATTCTGGAAAATTTAACTAGAGGGGCCAGAGAAACACGACTGAAGTTTTGCTTGTTCAAGATTTTGCATGATTGGCATTGGCCTCCAGCAAAATTAAATAAAGCTGGACTTCTCTCTCATGCCAATTGTTGGAGATGTGATGCTCCTGGTTGTGACATAGTCCACATTATCTGTTCTAGCCCTATGGTTCAATCCTATTGGTCCTACATAGGACAGGTTTTACAGCATACTTTGCCTCTGGGTTTACCGTTAACATCAACCACCATCCTCTTGCATGATTTACGAACTTCACCACACCTTTCCAAACCACAATGCCGTCTTTTACATATTGCTCTAGCCACAGCTAAAATATGTATATTAGACAATGGAAATCTCCGATTCCACCCTCTCAAGAGTCTTGGCTGGTGACTATGGTTCAAACTGCCTCCTATGAAAGAGCCATTTATACTTTGCATGATCAAACACAATTATTTAATCAAGTCTGGGCTCCCTTTTGCAAATGAATATTAATTCTGTGATAGACAATGTTGCTCACCCCATAGTGGATACTATAGTACCATAATTTGTTCTTCATTCTATTTCTCTCTCGTTTCTGTTTTTCTTCTCCCTTTCTCAACTTTATTGTTGTAGGTTTAGATAATAACACTGAGAGCATGTAATGACTCCACTCCTATCTCATATCTTCTACCTTTTTCTCTTCAATTTGGATAATTATTTTATAATACTATATGTTCTGTTCTTTTTATACTCTATTACATTGATATTTCTCTTTAATTATTCTTGTCTTTCTTTCTATTCACATTTACTGTCTTTCTTATTATACAATAGATTGCATTTTAATACTTCACCCTGTATCACGTTCTTGATCTTCTGGCTTTAATCTTTACTCTTCATTTTATCATTTATCATTGGAGTTTCTCTACCAGACTACTTATTGTTTTATTCACAATTGGATTTCTATATTTGTCTTACATTTTATTATTGTATTATCTGGATTCTAGTAAGATAAATTTGATTGTTCATCTCATAACCCCCTTTTTTCTTCAGATTTATGGATGTCTTCACTTTTCTAAACTCCTATATTTAATTATTTCTGTTGTACTTCCAATGTAATTCATGTTATGGTATTGCACATTCTTGTATTATATTGCATTATATTTATAAAATACTAATAAACAATTTCAACACAAACTGTGTTACTTTTAAATAAATTTGGCACTTCCATCTACATTTTCTACTCTTCACAGGTAAGAGAGCCCCCAGCCCCACCTGCTGATCTTTGAGATTTGAGAAGCACTGGCAAATGCATGTAGAAGTTATTTTGATTTGAATTTGCCCTGGCAAATTGATAGTTTTACCTCATTTTACCTCATTTGCCCTGGCCTAGAATAGAAGATTTAGTCGAATATAAAAAGTTCCAATATGGTGGTAAAATATTGAAACATGCACAGAAATCACAGCTTTTGCTCCCACATGCAAAATCGTTTCAGTGCGTGCTGAGTAGTATTATATGGCTGGGTCGAATAAATTATGCGGCAAAAAGGCAAATTATGTGGCATAATACTGTACATTTTTAGATAGTTTTACCTCTTTATATTGTCATTTTTACACATGTTAACACTATCACTTCTTTAATGGACGTGAGAGCTCATTTCACTCTGACAAAATACCTAAAAATGCTGCACCAGCATTTTGCATAATAATTCAAAATTTCATATAATTTTGGGATATTTCCTTCAATTTTCGCAAAGGAAATTACTTTAGTTTCACAAGGGGTGGTCAACCCCCTAAAAGCTATGTATGCTTCATAGTATTTCACACTGTCTGAACTTGTTGTAAAGAGTGTGAAGAGCATTGGCCACATAACAACAAATATAGCAATTAAATTGATTTAAGATAAGTGAGTCTAGATGGTACTCCGAAGATGGTGTGCGTAGTTTCCATATGACATATACTCATAATCAATGCCTCTATTTTTCACCATGAGTTGTTTGCTTGCTGCATTGATTCCTGCTCCTCACATACCTAACCATCAGGCAGATCACTCTTGTGCATAGGGCCATAACTGCCCGTTCGTGTCAAGTCATTGTGGCAAATTCAGAGATTGACCTGACTGGCCATCAAAATAAGCATGTTGAGATCACTGGTGGAATATTTACATTGGGGTGTTGAGTGGGATGGTGACAGGCAGTTCATTAACTACAGTTTGGCATGTTTATAATGGTTACATTTTAGAAATGGGGGGTTGGAGGCTTTGGTGTCCAAAGAGAAAGAGGAAAGCATAGGTTTAGTTTAGAGGTGAATATCCTAACATGTGAGGGGGGCCAAACTTCAAGGTTCCATCATACCAGGCTCCCAGATAATAACATTGACAATAACAATAATAATATTAAAAACAACAGCAACACTAAGAATAATAATAACACATCTCTTTAATGTAGCGCTTCAGCTCAAACCTTTCTTTTTTTATAAATCTTTTTATTGGGTTTAGATAAGTAAAAACTATATAATACTGTCACCAATCATAAGCACAGTGGCTCGTGCCCAGGGTACAGTACCAGGCAAGCCCCAGTTTTCCGCCTGCCCTTCAAAGTCTTCTATCGGACTTCTATGCAGACCAGATTTTGTCCCATTTCCTGGGGCATCTCCGGTCCTCGTATAGCACCCTCTCCGTCAACATACACCAGCCCATATCATTCTCCCATTCGGCCATTTCTGGCACAGCTCCCCCCCCCCCAAAGTCGGGCTATGTTCCGTTTTGCCACGATGACACCCAGTGCCTTCCACAATTTGGGATGTTTCAGTATTGTCTTGTCACCCCAGATGTTTAACACAAACCATTTTGCCATCTTGACTACAGGAAGATCTGTTGCTTGTGTCATGCAGTCCACCTGTCCTCCCAAAAATCTTTGTAATTTGGGGCATTCCCACTCTGTGTGGAAGAAGGACTTATCCACATTGCCTGGCACACATCTGCGAGGCGCCTCTTCCCATTTTGTATAAGGTTGCATGGGAATAGTAGGCTCTGTGTAGTATCGGGAGGTGGATGAGTCTAAATTGTGGCCTGATGGAGATGTCTCTTCACCCACTGAGGGCTTTCTTCCACTCCCAGTTCCCAAGACCACATTCCGAGTCAGTTTTCAGTTTTTGTAGGATGTCTGGGGAATTGTTAAGTATTTTCTTGTATTTTAAGGAGGTTTCGCCCCTGGTCATGCGGTTGGCTAGCAATCCGTCATCTGGGGGGGGGCTGCTTCGGCTAGAGTGTGGTCCCCTAAGCAGGCAGACTTTCAGGGCCTGTCTTATTCGGATGTAGCGTATCTTTCAGTGAGTGCCATTTGATATGACTACCTGGGGGTGTCAAAAGGGATTACGTCTCCCACTGCCATAGGTCACCTAGTTGTCATATACCACTCATGTCCCATTTGGCGAACCCTTCCAGGCGTCCCACCGCCTGGAGAATATCACTGTACCATAGTGGGGTCAGTTTTGTGGGTGCGCCTTGCGAGCCCAGAAATGCCATTGCCTCCTTTGGATCCCCCTTGTCGTTTCAGTGTGGGGTGGTAGTGCTTGCTTGTAAGCGCTTCTGTATAACAATGCGGGATATCCTCTAGGCCCAATTGCATATCTATCCCCCCTGACTGCTGGCTCCTCCTCCACCACATACATCCAGTCATTTATGACTTGTAGTTGTGCCGCATAATAGTATTTTTTAATGTCTGGAAAGGATATACCCCTGTCATAGACTCCCCTGGTCAGTTTTCATAGGGCAATCCGTGGGGGGGGGGGGCTCCATTCCAAAGTAGGAGACACACTATAATCCCTGCCTTCTTAAAGAACTCTGCAGGGATGGGGAAGGGGGAGTTCTGCATGGCATATAAGAATCTGGGCAATGTCATCATCTTAAAGAGGGCTGCTCTACCTATTAGCGTTAGCAGAAGGGATCACCAGTGTTTCAGGTTATTTCTGAACTGGTCTAGGAGTGAGTATAGGTTTATGTCTCTAGTTATATCGTGACTGGATTATTGTAATGGGCTCTATATTGGCCTTCCAAAAGTTCCCCTTAAGAAATTGCATACCATTAAAAATGCGGCCGCTCGATTTCTTCATAAAATTCCTAAATCACAATCAACTAAGTCTTCCATTAGACTATTGCATTGGCTCTCGGTCAGCCATCATATCATCTTTTAGGCACTCTTCCTAGCCTACAAAACACTCTATGGGAAAGCACCAGCCTACTTTAAGAAAAACCTTGTGTGGTATATACCAGGCAGAACTCTACGCTCCAGCACAGCCAACCTCATAAAGGTTGTTCACTTCAAACTTGCCACATGGGGGGGAAGAGGCTTTTTCAGAGCCACAGCTCTTCATTGGAACAGCTTGCCACCTGAAATGAAAACAGCACCCTCACTCTCTGTCTTCAGACAGCAACTTAAAACTTGGCTTTTATGATGATAGAGGACGCTGGGTAATAGCTGAGGTTAGGTGTCAGGGTGCCAAATATACTTTAGCCAGCTACTATGGTCCCAATGAGGATGATATTACTCCTCTGAATAATCTCTGTCTTGCTTTGGCTGATTTTGAGGCCCCCCCCTGATATTAGGTGGAAACTTCAATGTTCTCTTAAATAGTAAGTTAGATAGATCTTCCCCTAGAACTCAGATAGCGGATCCACGGGTCAAAGCCCATCTCTCTGCAATATTAAAAAATCTTAATCTTTGTGACGTTTGGCGGAAAAAAATGGGGGATACTAGGGAGTACTCTTTTTATAGTAAGAAAAATAGCCATTACTCCAGAATTGATTACATATTCATGGAACTCCCAGAACTAGGTAAAGTAAGGCTAATTGAATATCTTCCTATCCACCTCTCCGATCACGGGGCTATAGCCCTAAACTTTGAACTTCCCCAGAGCTCTCTTTAATGAGATGGACTCTGAATAGGAGACTTCTCCTACAACCATTTATCCCAGGCATGATAAAGAGAGAAACAGCCATCTTTTTCCAGCATAATCTGGGGTCGGCCCCCTTATATATAGTGTAGGATGCCTTTAAGGCCTGGTTGAGAGGGACTCTAAAGGGTGCAGCTGCGGGTTGGGCCAGATCTGAAAAAGAAGAGATGGCAGATTTGGAGGTGCAGCTAGCAGGGGCCGAGGCAGATTTAAAGGCTGGGCAGGCCTCTGGCGTAGAGAAAGAAAGCCTACTAGGGAGGGTTGAATATCTACAGTTGAAGTTTAGACTTAAAACTGAAGAGATATTGCTTCAGAAGTGGGAGGTAAGCAAAATCAGGGATTTTGATCAGGGGGAGAACTGTGGCAAATTTCTCGCCATGAAGAGCAGAGTAGATAGATCATGCAATTATATCAGCAGGATTAAGGTGGGCAGCCAAGTTACGGAGAATAAAGGGGATATCGAGCAGTCTTTTTTGGACTTTTTCCAAAGTCTATATCATGAAGATCTATTGGTTGAGGAAGAGGCCATTGATAGTTGACTTAAGGGGAAACAACTTCCAAAGCTAAATTCGAATAGCCCAAAAATTCTTACCCAAGATATAACAGGGAGTGAGATACTGGCTGTCCTAAATAAAGCAAAGAAAGGGAAAGCGGCAGGACCCGATGCGATCCCAATTGAGGTCTATGTTTTAATGATTGAAGAAATTATCCCGGTCTGGCTGAAACTGTTTAATGAAATCCTAGGAGGCATTTCCCCTTTACCTGACTCATGGAGCGAGGCTGTCATTACACTGATTCTGAAGCCCGGGAAGGATCCAACCCAGTGCCAGTCTTACCATCCAATTTCATTACTTAATTGTGATTACAAGATCTTTGCAGGGATTCTGAACACCCGGCTTTGTAAGATCGTAGGGCCAATAATTCATGAAGATCAAAAGGGTTTCCTCCCGGGCAGGCAGATGTCGGATTTGGTGTACACCTTAATTGGTGCGGCGGATTTGGCAACTGCACAGGGCCTCCCTCTTTCAATCATTACCGTTGACGCAGCAAAGGCCTTCGACCGAGTCAATTGGCACTATCTGAATAGGACCTTGAGGGCTTTTGGTTTTGGCGATGGTTTTAGGGAGGTCCTTAAGAAAATATATAAAGCACCTCGGGCTCAGATTTTGGTTAATGGCAGCCTCAGCGTGGCGGTTACAATAGAGCGTGGTGCAAGGCAGGGGTGTCCGCTGTCCCCCATTCTCTTTGACTTATACATTGAGCCTCTTGCCCAGAGTCTAAGGCAGAATTAAAAGATTACCCCCTTCACAGCAAATGGGTATATGAGAAAACTAGCATTATATGCTGATGATTTAATTTTATTGTCATCAAATGTCAACATTGCTCTATCGGAGTTACTCACTGAAGTACAGGTTTTTGGGAAGCTTTCTGGCTATGAAGCCAACAGCGAAAAAACAGAGATCATGGCCTGGAACATCATAGATCAAAGGGTGAAGCTCGCCAAGGAGCTAAGATACCTTGAAGTAATAATAACCCAAGATCTCAGAGGTATTCCTAAAATTAATTTGGAGAGAGTCTCCAAGGAGATGGATGTTTTATTAAAAAGGTGGCAGAATATCCTGCTATCCCATTATGGGCGGGTTAATTTGATTAAAATATGTGTTCTCCCGAAATATGCCTATCTTTTTAATAACATCCCCCTGGAGTTTGGTAAAGGTGATCTGCTTAGAATTCAGGGCAAGATTTCTTTCTTCATTTGGGCAGGCAAAGGGATCAGGTTGTCCTGGAAGAAATTAAGACGTAAACTCTCACACGGGGGTATGAGCTTACCAGATCTCCAGCTGTACTGTTGGGCGTATCAACTAAAAACTGTAGGATGCTACTTCTCAGGCCAGATAGCTCGCTGATTGACAGCACGTTTAAAGCCATGCTATCAGACGAAGAAGAGGTAGGATTTATGTATAAATTCGGCACTCCTAAATGTTTTTTAAAAGTTCGGCTGAAGACATTGTGTGCGGCGGCCAAACTTTGGTCGGACTGTCGGGGCTGTCTGGGATTGTCCTATTATAGTGATTGGGCCCCAGTGTGGGACTCCCCTGGAACACCGGAATGTCTCTTGGACTCTTTAGTTCAGCCATTAAAAGACGCGGGAGTCACACACTGGAAGGACATTGTGGTGGGCAAGAAATGTTTCCCCTGGGACTTTTGGAGGAATCTTACCAGTGGAGCTCTCCAAATTTCATCATGGTGTAAGAGCCAACATTGGCCATCCTCAGAGGACAATTCCATGGAAGATGAGTAACAAGATCTGACTCCAAAAAAGAAGTAAGTAGCACAGTGGTATAATCATCTCCTTGCTGCAGCAGATAGGAAGCTGGAACACCAATACATGGTCTGGGAGAAGTGCTTGCCGAGCGAAGAGCTGAAAAATCTTTGGCAAGTATCTGTAGACACACTTTATCCAGTGATTAAATCTGTCTCACTCAGGAGAAACCACTTTTTTACGCTCCACAGGATATACTGGTCCCCACTCAAAATATCCAGAATAAAGGGCAGTGGAGAAGCCAGATGTATGAGATGTGGTGCCCTGAAGGCGGATGATATCCATGTGTTCGCTTCCTGTCCCATGATTCAAGAATTCTGGGGCAACGTGGGTAAGACTCTGTCCGACGCCTTGGGCATTGAGGTTGAGGTAAGCCCTACTCTTATCTTGTTTGGCACTGTATTGACGCCCAAAGTGGTGTTAGGTTTCACGGGGATGCAGAATAAATTGGTGTTTTATTTGATCCTTTTGGCAAGGAGGGAGATCTGTAAGTTATGGCGTCGGGTGGTACCCCCAACATGGAGAGCCTGGTGGAACTCAGTAAGATACTATAGAGAGTTAGACCAGAAGGTTAATGTATATAGAGAGAGAACGGAACATGGGCTATTCTGGAATTTGTTAGATGATATAGACCCTGATTAGTCTGCTTTATAAGGTCCAATGATTATACCTCTTGGTAAGCTTACGATGTGTGCTGTGGGTGGTCCCCGTAAGAACATCAGCTGACATTGGAATTTCCAAGTTATAAGCAAAAGGGGCGGATCAGGCCGAGAGGTTGCTATAGCTACGGAGGTCATATGAGGATAAAAAAAAAAAAAAAACTTGGCTTTTTAACCAGTGATCTTCTATAATACTTCCCAGGACACCGTTGGCTCCTCTCTGTTCCGCATAGCGCCAAGACGCCTCCGGGCATTCGTGCGCTTTATAAGTTACATCATTCATTCATTCATGTCCATAAATTTGACCCTATCCCTGGTGATGTAGATGCCCAGGTATTTGAAGGCCTCAGTTGCCAGTGGTAGCCTGCAGTACATGCAATTTTGGCCCCGAAAGGGGGTATACCAGGGACTTCCCCCAGTTGATCCTGTAGTCTGAGAACCAGCTGAAGTTTTGAAATATCTGAAGTATTCTCTGTATGGATTGGGTTGGTTCTGCTGCATATAGTAACACATCGTCAGCACATAGGAATATTTTTTCCTCCCATGCGCTGTCCATCTCAGGCCTCGGATGAGCGGGGTCTGGCAGATTAATGCCATGAGAGGTTCCAAGACAAGGGTGAAGGGCATGGGGGAGAATGGACACCCTTGTTGCGTGCCCCTCTTCAACTTGAATGGGCCTGAATATATAACCGCTGCCAACGGTCGTTGATAGAGCTGTTTCACCCAGCTCATGAAGTTGGGGCCGAATCTCATCTTGTCTAGGACTGCGAACATATAGGGCATTTCTAGTGTACTGAAGGCCATCGTAGCATCCAACAATATCAACAGGGTCTGTTCCACTACTCGGTTTATAAGCCCTAGTACTCTGTACAGTCAGCACAGGTTGTGTTTGGTCCCCTTATTGGGCAAAAATCCAGTTTGGTCCAGGTGGACCAGCATTAGGATTACCTGTTTAAGTTGTGTCTCCAGTACTTTGGCTAGAATTTTGGCTTTAGTATTCAATAGTGAGATTAGCCTGTAGAAGGCACATTCATCTGGCGGTTTGCCCTATATTGGTATGACCACAATGATTGCCAGTCTTTGGCCCTGTGGAAGAAGTACCACTTCTTTTGCCCCCAGGAACATGTTGAGCTTGGGCTGTGAAAGGCGGGATGCCAAGGCTTGGTGGAGCTCAATGGGAATGCCATTCTGTCCTACCACATTTCCTGATTGCATTACACCTGCAGCTGCTGCGATCTTGGAGGGTTCTATTTCTACCTTCAGGTATTGCCTAATCACTGGTGATAGCCTGGAAAGGTGTATATCCTTGAGGAGGCATTCAATATTTTCCTGGCTCTTTTCTAGTGCTTATGTATACACTGCTTTGAAATGTGCTGCAAATGCATCAGCTATTTCGTGATTACCTTGCACTTTTGTTCCCTTAATGTTCTTGACTCCCAGTTCTGTACCCGGTGTCTCCATTCCAACCAGGCTAGGAGTTTCCCCAACTTGTTACCTACTTTGTAAAGTCTGGCGTTGCAAGGCTATGTGCGCGGCCCTAGCGTTACGCTCTGCTAAATCTCTTAGTTCCTGTTGCTCCAGCTTTAGCCTGTGATGTTGCGTCAGGTTTGTCTTGTCTTATGAGGCCGACCTTGAGGTCAAGGATCTTGGACTCTAGTTCTGTCACTATGGCTACCTTTATTTTTTTGCCTGCAACTAACCCTGTTATTTGCCCCCTCACCACAGTCTTATATGCCTCCCATAGGATGGGTTCCGACCCCACTGACCCCAAGTTCTCTTCAAAGTACAGTTCAGTGCCTTCCCATATTTTTGAAGTTAGGTCTTTATTATTTAGGTACCAGGCATAAATGACGCCCGGTCTGTTTTGCCTGCCCCGTATCCCTGGTAGTTCAGTATATAGTGGAGAGTGGTTTGAAACACCTCGAACTAAGGGGCCGATTCACAGAACTAATCTGAGATAAAATCCTAAACTTGCTACTTTTGGTATTCACAGAAGGCATTTAGTAGTAGTAAAGTTAGGACTCCTAACTTTACTACTACTAAACTGAGACAAAATCCTAATTTTACGACTTTCGGTATTCACAAAAGGCATTTAGTAGTAGTAAAGTTAGGAATCCTAACTTTTTGTTATCTGAGTCCCGATCATCGTTAGCCAGCTTCAATTGTGGCAGCGGCTGGGAGTCTCTGTGAGGCCGAGGGCTGCTATTTCCCACTTGTCGGCTGAGTTGCCTCATCAGGTGTGCTGAAGTGCCACGTTTTCCCCTCTGCCTCTACCTTCAGCTTGGCAGGGAACACCATCACGTGTTTCAGTTTCTGAGCCTGTAGGACCTTCTTGACTCCCTCAAAGTTATGCCTATGTTGTTGGATTTTCATTGTTAACTCCGGAAAGACCCTAATAGTAGAGCTTTCAAACTGGATATCTCTCCTGGTTCATGCTGCTTGAAGTAGTGCATTGAGGTCTCGATAATTGAATACCACAGGCTGAGGAGGGGTACCCCAATGGGGGGTAGCACCAAGGCGATGTGTGCACACTCAACCGTAAAAAACTTTGACAGTCCCTTGAGTTTCAGGGTTTGAGTAATCAGTACCTCTAGAAAAAGTTTCACAATAGGCCACTCTGCTCTCTCTGGGACTCCTACCACTCTAATTTTGTTTCTTCTTGCTCTCTCCTCAAGTTTAGCCATCACTATGTCATTGTCTCGACTAAGCTGCGCTATGGTTACTTGCAAGGATTTAGTGTGATACTGAAGAGTGGCTAGTGATTGTTCCGACTGTGTGACTCTTACACTCACTTTCCAGAAGTCTGCTTGCAGGAGGGACACATCCAGCGTTACAGCATCTATTTTGGGCTCGAGCACCTCCTCGACTCCCCTTACTGCCATGGCATCCGTGGTCTTTTCGCTGCTTGTCGCTGCTGTTGCGGGTGCCAGTACCATCACTGTGTATTTGTTAATTTTATTGCGTTGGCCCCTTTTAGGCCCCTTAACTCCCACCATTGCGGGCTTCTCCAGGTGGGACTCTTTTCACTCGTGCCCAAGCCCCTCTCGCTTGTTCTGTCTGGGTTGCTAGGTGGGGGTTCCCTCCACTGACTCTCCAGTGAGGGAAGATAAGAGGTCCTCCCTCCCCAGGGGTCCAGGTCTATCAGCTCCCCCATCACAGGCGGATTATTTGGTGTTGCCTTGAGTGGATGGATGGGGTGGGTCTTGGGGTAGCAGCGGACTTACTTGATCCTCCCTTTGCTCCTCCAACTTTGCCGTGGGCACTCCTGCAGTTTTGTGGCCGCCCAGAGGGTCATTGTGCTTTTGCACTGGCCTCGTCAAGCAGATCGAGGATTGCTTAGCGATGTTGCTTTGCTTTTCTCCCCTCGGAAGGGGGACTTCATAGCTGTACGGTGCTCCACTGTCCTTGTGGCGCATCCGCATGGGAGCTGACTGGGGCTGCTCGCCTCCAGCCGTGGAGATCCCAGACTGACCTCGGGCCCAATGGTTGTTGTGGGCCACTCTGCCGCTGCGGCTGACTTGAGATATCTTCTCTGGATCCACCAAGGCCCATTGTAGGCCCCCACCTGCTGTTGGCATTTTGCTGTCACTGGGAACTCTGCGTCAAGCTCCACGACTGCCACCCACTTTCTGCTCTCACTAGTGCGAGATTGCTGCCTGCAGTGTGCGGATTCATACAGATTTGAGGAGAATTATCCCAGGGGGCATCTTGAGACTCGATATTAGGTGGCCATCGTGCTTGGCGCCTAGCCACGGCCCCTGTTTCAGCTTCAGCTCAAACTTATCCAGTTTTTAAGCACTTTACTTTTCCTACTATTATCCAGTCTAACGGTTCTCAATGTGCTGACCTCAGAAGGTTCGAAGGCTGAATTGGCCTTGCTGGAATTAAATCTCGATATGTTCATATTTTAGCTGATGTAAGTTGTGGACTGTACACTGTTGGATACTCCCTAGTCATCAACATCCCAGAACCTTGCCTACCACTTCTGTAAGTGCCCCCGTAAAGACCTACTCCTATGGGGAGTAACACATGTCATGATTGAGATATGCCGCTGTAATTCTAGCTAGAGAACAATCCGTCTGCAGGAAAATTTGCATGGAAATGGTAAAACACTGATTCCTGCATTCCTGTTATTCCCAATTTTATTAAAAGACATGGAGGCTAACATTATGCACACCCTTTCTTACTACCCACTCACACAATTAATGGGCAACATGTAATTGGCCCTATAATGGCACACTACTGATCTGCAGTCAGTACTGTTCTCGATTATAAAAGTGTGTGAGATGGAAGTGTGTGAGATGGTAATACACATTTATGATATGCATTGGAACAAAGAGCCCATCAATTGGTGGCTAAGATAGCTATTTGTATGGCGCCAGTGGTGCAAGAGAGCAAGTACGGAAATAGGGTGTCGCCCCTGATTGGGTTTCAAACAACAGTCATAATTAGAATGGAGTGGGAGCTTCACATTCCTGTGCCCTGTGTCCATGCACTTGCTGCACCAATGTCTGTATGGGGTCATTCATATAGCACTCAAGGTGAAATGATCCCTTAATGTATTGTTTAATCACAAGAAAAATACCTGAGCAAAATGTTTACACCTCGGTGCTTATTTATGAGAGGCTTGCATCACGTTTGCACCACACAAAGTGGTACATGCGTGAAGCAAACCTCTAAGTCAGATTTGATTTTTAAGCTATGTAAAGCCACTTTTCGTGGCTCTGAGTTGCTTCAAAAATCTGGAGTAAAGCAATGCAGAGCAAATCGCTGTGTTGCATTACTCTGCCCTGGGAAGGCATTCCATGGGCATAGCGTGGTTGTTCCCACGCAACTCTCTTGGATTTTGATGCATCCCCAGACCTGTACACCTGGGGATAGGCCAAAATCTTACATCTTCCCAGGGGAGGCGTAACGAGGAGAACTGTCTTTATTTCTCCTGGTTCCTTGCTCTTTGTATGTGTGCTGCATTCTGCAGCACACATAGAAAGAGAAATATGCCTCCCATGTTTGTTTTTGGGCAGGAAGGTGCCCCATCCTGCACAAAATCAATCCTGCATGCAATACATGCACCCTTGCACCATGGCGCAAGGGTGCCGGAGTTGGCGCGAGGCTGCTAAAAGGGCACCAGCGTAAGGGAAAGGGCAGAAATGCATTGTAGTGACTTAAATACGGTGCATTCCTGCCTTTTCCCTGTCACAATGGCAGCACAGCAAAGTGACTTGCTGCACTACACAGCGTCACAAGTTCATAATTGAGCCCCCTTGTTTTTGTTTTTTTTAAACTGTCTGTTAGTTCACCTTATTAACATACTGAAACCATTTTAGAACTGTACAGCTGCTTAAGAAAATTGTGATTGTAACTTGCTTAGTGGCTATCATCAAAAAATGATCGGCCTCATTTATGGGGAATTGGCGAAGGGCAGCACCGCAAGTCTTCTTGCAGGAAGATCACCTTCCTGCACAAAAACAATCCCAAGAGACGTTTTCCTCTTTTCAGATTGCAGCAAACATGGAAAGAGGAAAAAACAGGGAGAAATCAAAATATTTCTCCTCATTGCGCCTGCTCTGGGGAGGTGTGAGGTTTTGGCGCTGTCCCCGGTTTACATGATTAATTAAATCTGGGGCAGCGTCAAAATCCATGGATGTTGCGTGGGAAAACCCACAGCAACGCACATGCAACACCTCCCTAGTGCAGAGAAAGACAATGCATCGACTTGCACTGCTTTGTCTTACTCCATATCTATGAGGCCACTCAAAGCCACACACAGTGTCTTTACATCGCCACATAGATATGGTTGAGAGGTGTGCACCACCAGAGTGACAGAAAAAACTGACGCTCTGGCGGCGCAAGCCTCTCATAAATAATCCTTGATGTGTTTATGCTAGAATTACAGGCAAAACATAGACCAATACCTTGTGTGTAAACCAAATCGATTTTCCTTCCTGTCAAGTTTTGCTTGCCCACCATTTGTTATTTTCTGTAAATGTAGGAAGGCCTCAATCATGTCACATGACAAAGATAAACATTTGTTTCAGGTTCATCTGATATACTTTAAATGAATATTTGAGGTGTAAGAGTGGCTTTGAGTAGTCTACTATTCCACCGGGGTCAACTAGACCAAGTACAGCTGCATATCTGAAGACGTGAGTGTCTGGCTTTCAAAAACATGTTATGGGCGTGGCATCTACAAAAAACATGTGTCTTGATCTCTTTAAGATTTAACACACAAGTTTGACTGGGCAAATTGTATTTGTTATGGGTACTCCTTTTCTTTACCCGCATGACCTTGGTATCCATGGTACAAGTCCCAGTTTTTTACTTTTACCCAGTTCATGGGATAGATTTTATTTTTCATTATCTACTTAATGGTAACAACAGTGACGGAATCATTATTTGCTCGCTATCACAAAATTTAGCATCACCAATTTTGTCAAGAAAACAAAAGATTCGACCAAGCCAATAAAGATGTTTTAAAGCAATACAGATGAGCAGGAACAACCATCCCAAATCTCTACCAGGAAACCTATATAAAATCATCCTGGTTGTTCACTGCTAGCAGAGCAGGCAGTGAAGGGAGTATGAAAGCAACAGCCTGCCTATAAAACACAGCTTTTACAGCTCTTTCATAGAGTGCAATTGTGACTGATGATTGTGGGATTCCTGCTCTAAATGACATTCTTGGAGTTACTATATATCAAAGAGGAAGCCATGTTATTCACAAGGGAACTATTTACCAGTCAAGAAGGCTTTTCAATCAAGTCACCCCCAAAACACCAACCACAACACTTATTGAGCCATTCAAACATGATAGAAACTTGTGTCAATGATGAGTTTTTTATATCTGACCTACAAACAGCTTTAAGTGTTTTTGACAACCCCATCTTCTAAATTAAGGTACGTACATATATACAGGGGCTTTCAGTCAGCCCTCTTCATTGATTGATCGAATTGTGGGTCTGCACAATTGAGACCTCATCTGTGATGTGTGCTCCTGCTCTTTATCCTGCAGCTTAAAAGCTACTCCGATTGCTTCTAATTTTTTATTCAGCTTCACATTTTGCTTCTGCCCAGTCCAGGTGTGGACTGTTACCATGAGGAGCAGAGTTGGTAATGATTTGCATGAGGCGGACCTTTGTCTAGTGTGGCATGGTATGGTGGGTGAAAAACGATGGGCTGAAATGCAGCCCGAGCGATTGCCAGTGACTGAGATTAATTCAAGCATTCCATTCATCACCTTGTTGTTGTTTCAGTTTATGCCTAAGTAGAACGGGTATGCCCAGACTTGGGCCCTGTGCTCACTGTGCATTAGGACTCAAGCTGTACCTCACTGATGAGACTAAAGTAGGTTGAAAGCATTCAGGTTGCTTGTGGTCTCTTCTGGAGGGGGCCTTGCCTGACAGTTTGGGGTGTACTGTTCCCAAAGGGGCAGGGGCAGTACTGATTTGCATAAGGTGGGCCTTTTCGTATAGTGTCATTGTGGGCAAAAAATTATGGACAACTTCATCCATTGACCGTTTTTGCACTGAGTGATGTCATTTTGCCTGATCACATAGGGGCAGCAGCATGAAAATTAGTACAGGCCTGTGACGTGCTGGTGTCTATAGGCTGCTAGGCCACTCCTATATTTTTACATTTTATAAGTTTGGCATGTAATACACATTGCAAATGTTTGCTATTTTTTTTTTTTAATTGCACACTTTATACCTATTGATTTTGACAATCCTTGTTTATGATTGTAATGTTGTTTGATATTTCTCCGATCGCATTTGATTCCATTTTTGAAAGAGTAAGTCGGAGTCATATAAAATAAACTTTTCAGGCTTGCAAAGAAAATAGTGCAAATCCATTTCGCGCCATTTTGGCTGCATGCACAAGAAGGAATATAGCAAATTGTATTTTCACATGGGAAAGACAAGGAACCAATTGAATTGCACTGTTTGTCATATATCTTTTATAATTAGTGGAAAAAGTACAGTTACTCCACTTTTGAAATGTTAAAAATGCGCCATGGGCCAAAATCCGTTGGTTTTGTTTTCATTGCATAAGTAGCTAAAATAGGGCAAAATAGGGTTTCTTGCGTTTTTGGAATAAGAATGTTTTGCTGCACTCTCTTTGACTGACTTAAAATGATTTACAACATTTCATTTGCTTCATATGGTTTCACGGTCCATTTTCTTAATGTTTGCCCAGGTGCAAGAATCTTTCAGTGATATTAACTGGAACGTAATGTGTTTGCACCTCTCTGAAACACCAAACCACCAAAAGCAATGCACATAGAAATGGATTTGCCTTCTTTTTGCAGCCCTGCAAACTTCACATACGTGTCTGTCTATCCTCGTGACCAGTTTGACGCGGACAATTATGTATTCTTCGCAGTCTGCATCTGGTGTCTGGTGTGAAGACCGCGCCGAGCAGCTAAGCCAGCAAGGGAGACATCTTTGTGGTACACACTGCGGGGCAGATTTACGAGCCCCCTGCGCCACCAGTACGTCACTTTTCGTGACATACTGGTGGCGCAGGGGGCTGCTCCATATTTACAAGGAGAGGAAAAGCCACCCTGCGTGACTTTTCCTCTCCTTGTAAATACGGCCCCTTCACACGCAGCACTTTGCGGTGAAGGGGCATTCCATGGGTGTTGCTGTGGGTGTTCCCACGCAACACTCATGGAACAAGACACATCTCCAGAATTACGAGAAATCGTAACTCTGGAGATGCGTCTGAGCTACGCCACCCTAGAGGTGGCGTAGAGAGGCGCACCGAGGAGAAATGTTTTCATTTCTCCTCGTTTTTCCTCTTTCAATGCGTGCTGCATTCAGCACGCATTGAAAGAGGAAAATGGTTGTAGTGATTGTTTTTGTGCAGGAAGGTTCCCCTTCCTGCACAAAAACAATCTCCCCACGACATGAGGCATCCTTGCACCATGGTGCAAGGGTGCCTGCTTGCCTGGCCATGGCTGCAGTTTGTGCGCCAGCGCAGGGAGCACAAGGATGCGACATATTCTTGTAAATATGTTGCATCCCTGTGCTTCAAAACTAACGCAGCGCGGTGCAGCAAAATGACTTGCTGTACCCCGCTGCGTTAGTTCAACGTAAATCTGCCCCTGCCTTTTTAGCGGTGTCTACGTACTTTTGCCAAGGAGGCCACTCTAACTGCCCATTCATTGGGCGAGGTGTTGAGTTTTGAAAACCCCATGCAGCCACGCCCTTGGCGCGTTCTGACTGCGCCCGTCCCTCCTCACTGGGCTTGCACGGGCTTTATTTAAGTGTTTCTTGCTGTACCATGACAGATTCTGAAGACGGGTTGCTTCCAAGCACTAGGCCATGGCCTGCTGCAACCCACCGCGGCATTGAGCTCTGAATTGTGAGTTCTCCCAAACTTCGAGCCTGCAGCGGCCACCCACCGGGCCCTGGTGGCAGACATCCAGGACCGAACCGAGTGTGGGTGGGCAACATGTTGGGCACTTGTAGGAGGTGGAAACGCAACTTCAAAGTCATGGGCACCGCTCAACCTCCACCCCTGTGGCAAAAAGAGAGCTGCTTACTTTTTTATGATGTTTTACATTTTCCCTTCAATAATATTTTTCTGTCAAGTGAACCTATTTGAATTCATAAGGGAAACATTGAACGAAGAATCTAATAATAAAAAAAATGAAAACAAGAAATGTCTTCTTTTTCAGGACAGGCGACTTAAAAATCAATTCATATTTTTATGCCCCAAGAGAGCACTCACTTGACTGGTCAAGTAGTGAAATTTGCCATGCGATGCTTGCTCATGATGCAAGAATTGTTGTGTACATTTGCTTCTCTTCAACACTTACGCATTTTCTTATGTTATGCTATGATGTGTTATATATTATGTCATTTTACATTATATCATATCATTTTAAGTTATGTCATGTTATATGTGATGTAATTTCATATGTTATATTATGTAATGTTATGGCAAGCTCTCTTATTTCATGTGTTACGTCATGCTCTGTTATGCTATCTTATGTAATATTATGTAATATTAGGTTATGTTACATGTTAGGTTATATGTTATATGTTATGATATGATATATGATCAGGGCCGGACTGGGAACCAAAACCGGCCCTGGCAAAGTGCTCGGCCGCCCCCCCGGGGGGGTTGGGGGTGCGGCCGAGCTGTTTGCCAGGGCCGGTTTCATTACAGGCTCCAAGATTGCAGCTATGCTGCAAAAACGGCCCTGTAACAAAAACGGCCCCCCAGGGGCCCAAAATCGGCCCCCACCCTGGTGGCCCACCGGGGAAATGCCCGGTACCCGCTACGGCCAGTCCGGCCCTGTATATAATGATACGAACAGCACAGAGATGTGACTAACATTGCGGAGTGTATAGACCAGGGGTCTTCACACTGGAGTGATCTCGGGGGGAGGGGGGGGGCACCAGTCTCTGGCCAAGAGAAGCATCATGCTTTGTTTTAGGTGTTAAAAACATAAGCAGCAGTAAGCCACTTTGTAATGGGCCATCACTAACAACTTTTGTCATTTATATCCTGACTGGGAGTGGGTGTAAAGGGGTAACAGAGCTTAACTGCAATGTTTAAATATGTTTAGACATCTTTAAACATTGTCAGTTTAGCTAGATAATTGTAAAAAAATTAAGGGGTGGCGAGGATTTTAAAAACATTTTTTTACAGGGGGGCGCAGCATAAAGAAGTTTGAAGACCACTGGTCTAGACCATGTCTATTTTGAGATGTTGGAAAGTGATCTCTTTTTGAATTAAAGTTGTTTTCTCATATTGCCCTGGACCAGTGTCACTGTTCTTCAGCTGGCTTCCAGCATGGGTTTTCCTCCTATCTGAGCCCCACAGCTCAAACCTGGAGTGCATTTTTGACTCATACCTCAAAATCACCCCACAAATCATATCAGCAGTCAATGGAACTAACCGCCAACATCTTCTTCTATAGAACATCTTTGTACTCCTGCAAACTGAGCACCACATAGAACATACATGTGCTATAGTCATGGCCCGTTTGAGCTACTGAAATGTAGTTACACTGGCATCTCAAAAACAAATCACTCCAGGTGTGAAAAGTTCCAATTCAGACAGCCATACTGTACCTACATGTGCGGAAACGTGACCAAATTGAGCCACCAATGTATGCTCTCCACTGGTTACACGTTGAATTCAGGGTCAAGTCAAAAACTTTGCACACTAAGCATAAATCACACTGCGGCAAAGGTCCTGGTTCAATTCTGCATCTGGTTCACTACTATAATCCTGCCTGGAACCTACAGTCATCATCAGATAACCTGATCTAACAATGTCACCAGCTGCGGCCCGTGCAGTTAAGAGCAGTGGGGTGGTGGGGCCAAGTGGGGGGATTTCAACAGACGACAACGAGGGAAAATTAAATAAATGATTAATTTTCCCTCGCCGTCATGTGTCGAATTCCCCCCCCCCCTCTCACCTGGCCTCTCCGCACTTACCTGCACGGGCCGTGGCTGAATGTCACTTTAAGAGACTAAAGTTCGGTGTAAGATGTTAGGTGGATAGGGTCGGAATCTTTAGAACATTCTCAGCCCTGCAATCAACAAGGAAGCTTTTTACCTTCATTTCAGGGAACTTGTGAAGTCTAACTCTTGAAACAGGCCTTCAATTAGTCGAACATCTTCTTGGGAGCAAATTAAGAATGTCAGATCTATCTACACATGGATTCTAACTTCAGGTGTTTCATGTTTTGTGCCTTTCTGTTAGATCGTTTATAAGTGGAGTAATTAATGTGACATGGTCTATAAATCTCTCATATATTTATGTTATATTATGTTATGTTGCGATGGGATAAGTGATCTTGCGTCAGTTGCAGGGCCAGATTTACTATGGTTTTGCACCATCGTAATGTGACACAAAGGTGTCTTTTTTTCGCCACAAATGTTGCTTTGCTCTGATTTAAACCAAGGAGTTGTTACTGGGGTGCATCACCGCACAGACCCATAGGCTTTGATGCAAAACTCAATCTACTAGGATAGCCAGACTGGGCTTTGCATCAAAATCTAATGCCTCCGTGAAGCAGTGTTAACAAGGTGACATTTTTTCGTTTCTCAAAAAAAATATGCTTTTCATGGGTGCTGATGTGAACAGCACTCATCCAGCTCAAATAATCCTTCTAGCTTTGTCTGGACACAGGAATTTGTACTGGAAGTGTATGCTGCTAATAAAATTCCTATGCTAGACAGATCAATTTCACCTCTGTTAAGCTGTGTGTCATGCAAGGCAACATTTTAGAGCAAAGGCAGAGGATGACAGGAGCAGACGGGCAATCTTACTAAATATGTTTTTATGCCGAGTTTCACACTTTGCACAATACAGCAGAGTGCAGCAAATGTGATTATTAAATCTGGGCCATAGCGTTGCAGTTTTTAGTGATCTTTGCTTGAGCCTACAGTGGATGCTTCAAAGAGCTGTGGTGTGACTGAAATAGATGTGTGGGTTGTAGGCAATTTGTTGAGTACAAGGAATATTCAGTATGTGTGATCGAACAAAAGGATCAGTGGTGAGTGTTTTGAGTATTTTGTTTTTAGTGTGAAAGGAGGTGCTTAGTAACTGAAGGTGCTGCACATGTATGTGGGTGGATAAACAGAGGGGCACATTTACAAGCCCCTATCGCCACTAGAACGTCACTTTTCACGGCGTTGTGGTGGTGATGAGAAGCTTTACTTGCATTACAAGGCAACGTTAAGCCACTTAACGTGACTTAACGCTGCCATGTAAATAAGGCACCTTTTCACGCTATACTTAGCGTGAAAGGGTAGTGTAATGGGTGTTGCGGTAGACGTTCCACCGCAACACCCATTGATTTTTTCACTGCCCCATATTTACAAGGCTGGCGCAAATATGGGGCAGCGCCAAAATTAAGACCAGGGAAAACCTGGTCTTACCCTGGCACAACGAGGAGAACTGTTTAATTTCTCCTCGTTTTCTATTTCCATGTGTGCTGCGTTGTGCAGCACACCTAGAAACAGCAAAACACCAAAGATTATTTATGTGCAGGAAGGGTGCCTTCCTGCACATAAACAATCATTAAAAAAAATTACATTTTGCAACTTCTATGTGTGCTGCATTAAGCAGTACACATAGAAGTTACAAAACGCCATTTAAAGATTGTTTATGTGCAGGAAGAGACAAGTTCCTGCACATAAACAATCTTCCCCTGCAACGCAGGCACCCTTGCACTATGGTGCAAGGGTACCTGCGTTGGCGATAGGCAGCTAAATTTAGCGCCAGCGCAGGGAGAAATGCAGGGCTACACCATATTGTTGTAAATATGGTGCAGCTCTGCGTTTCAGAAGTGGAGGAGCGTGGCGTTAAGCCAAGAATGCTTACGCCACGCTCCATCACTTCTATTGTAAATATGCCCCAGAGTGGATGAGGAGCTAGTGCTTTGAGGCTATAAGTACTTCAAGTGTCAGGTGAGATGATCTGAGCAAGGGAGACTTGTTTGCTCTTTGTGAGATTCTGTAAATAGATGGTCTAATAAATATGATATCTCTGTGAAGCGCTCTGATACCTTCAGGGTCTAGTTCGCGCTAAATAAAACTCGATAAATAAATGAGCGTTGGCTTGACCAGCAGGTACAGTGAGGAGTCCTGTGTGCAAAACTGGAGAAGTCTAATCAAAGGTGTTATGAAGAGTTCCACAATTCAACTTGTAGCCTGTGCGCTACCAAATATTTGCTGTATTATGGATGTCAAGAACAAAAGCCTCTGATAGAGGCTGTGACGACTGCTACATTTGTCAAAAATATAGCTGCGGTGACCCAGAAGTTTCCTTGGGAGCCTGACGTCAGCGAAGCCGAATGTCGGGATTTTGTGGAAGCCGAAGGCTGCCTAGTCTTGATTCCACCTTATGTCTCTTTCTTCCACCACCCCGAAAGTCTCCTTATCTCACCCTTGCAGGTGTCACTGTTTTCGTATTTTTCTCTTTCTCCTTCTTTCTCCCTTTTCTGCCTTTTTTATGCTTTGGCTAAAAGACTGATAATTAAAAATAAGTTCTGGTCCCAAAAAATGAGTGCTGGTGCCCACGAACTGTACCTGCTGGCATTAATATGGGTATGTGTCTTCATGGGAGAGAACCAGCATTTGGGCTCCTGTGATTCGTTCTAAAAAATGATTGGACCAAACTCTGCTTTGTTTCCCCTCATTCATGTGTGCAACCAATCTCTGTACCCAGCGGTGTTCCAAGCTCACTGCGGTGGGTGCTGTTCCCCAGATTTGTGCTTCTTCTATTTTCCGAGATGAGTTTGAACTCATTATTGATCAGGGATTTTTTGTCCCAAAAAATCAATTTTAATTAAATAGGAGATTTATATGGGGATTCTTATGAGTACGAAATTGGCCTATATAGGGTGAGGTCAGGCAGGTCATGTGGAAACTCTGATCTCATGCACGCGCATATCTGTGTCGAAGGTATGTTTTATATTCCTCATTTTAATTATGAATAATGTTCCCTTGGAAAATGAACTCCTCACTTTATTCACACAAGGCAGATCCTGAATGGCAGAACAGAAGCAGTGCGAAGGTTTTAGCTATGCTGCTCTTCTTTTGTGTATGGGGAGGTGACGGTTGAGTCATTTTTTTCTTGCATCGCATGAGTAATTCTTGCAAGATCTTCTGTTCCTGTTAGTTGAGTGGATTGATGGAGAGGAACATTTTAACTTTAGCAACATTTTTCATTACAAGACCCCCCTTTTCACCATCTGGTATTCGAATACCTTTCCCATGCAATTGTCTGTTGTGGTAATTCCCAAGGCTTGTCTACTTATACCAGCGCTTCCACGTAGGCAAGTTGTACTACCAGCATAAGGATAAGGGAAACAGGAAATTGCGTGCCCTCTGGTTAGCCCAACAATCTGTATTTAGACAAGATTATGTTAAAGCAGGGATTAATTTGTGACGGTGGTTACCGGTGGGGCGCACTGGCACTTATTGTTGAGGACCTGCACTTTTCCTCCAACAGATATTTACCAAGAACAATAGAGGGAAAAACACACAGGGCCATGTTAACAAAGAGCCTCCGCATTCCTGGCGGAAGCTCCACAGGCGTGGTGGGATCTCCGCACTCTTGGCAGAGGTTCCACAGGCGTGGTGGGATCTCCGCACTCTTGGCAGAGGCTCCACAGGCGTGGTGGGATCTCTGCACTTGTGACGGAGGCTCCACAGGCGTGGTGGGATCTCAGCACTCGTGGCGGAGGCTCCACAGGCGTGGTGGGATCTCCGCACTCGTGGAGGCTCCGCAATCATGTTGGGGGATCTCTGCACTCCTGGCGGAGGCTCCACAGTAGTAGTGGGATTTTCACACTCATCACATGATCTCCACAATGAGAAACTGCTGTGCGGAGATCCCGCCACAAGTGTGGAGATCCCACCATGACTGTAGAGCCTCCGCCATGTGTGTGGAGGCTGTTTGTGAATCGGGCCCTCAGACTGGAAATAGGAAGAAGGGAAAGACAGCAAAGCAAATGGAGAAAGCAGGAACCAGCAAGAGTAAGATAATGGGTCTGGGAGTGTCTGGGAGGTGATTAAAGAGGCATGAGGTGGTGTTAAGACTACCAACCTTGGTATTCAATGTTTAATTGCACTGGCCGCAGGATTCTGAGCAGAGATTTGTGCACTGGCACTCTTTTTTCTACAAATTAAGAACAGTGTTAATGTAATAAAACTATACACAGGTGTGTTCCAAGTCTGAATTAGTATGCCTCTGTGTTTATTTTCTTTGTTGACATTCATAAAATGCCAGGTGGCTGCTAACAGGTCACCTATGTGAAAGAACTGAGAGCCGATATGGGGAAGTGTAATCTTACAAAAACTGTGACTATATAATTGTCTAGATAAGTGTAATTTCCAGTGGCAGAGTCTCTGATGGAGGAAAAGTTTTACGAAAAGACAGCCATGGTATTTCCCTCTAGAGAGTGCCCTCTGCTGAAAATTATACTTATTTAGGAAACTACGAAAGTGTTGCTTTTTGAAGGATTATATGCTACGACTCATAAGTTATTTTGCTAGTGTTTTTTGTAGGTTTATATATTACTGCTCTCCTCTAAAGCAGGCTCTTATGAAAAGGCCAGATTTAGAGTTTGGAGGAAAAATGCTAAATCCAGTGGAAAATCCAAAGGCTGTATTTCCATTAACATCCTTGACCTTTAGTGGATTTCCTCCAATTTTAATATTTCCCCCCTAAAGTAGAAGATTTCCAAATACGACCAAACTTTAAGTGAGGTCCATGGTTTTTGTGACCTTGGCATAACACTGAGTTTGAGGGCAAGTGACACAACTCAAAGGGATTTTTGTGTAGTGCAATGTTGGTCCTCTTAGTATGAAGGAGAAAATTTGATTTAGGAGTAAATGACAAATAATCTATTTTTTCTCTCTATAGGTATTTTCTGCACAATCATAGCCTTTATTCTTAATGTTATTTAAAGCTTTACGCGATAAACAATTTGATTTACTATAGACAGAGGTTAACTAATAGCTATAAAAGGGTGATTCCTAATTTGGTCTTGTAAGCTCTGGCTCCCACCCATGAAAGGCACAGCTAAATAATGTGAAAGGTGAGGGATGTGCACACATTAACTCGTATAGGGCCTCTGCTCTTCTTTAAGACCCACTGAAGACAACTATACTGCTATTTCCTAAATCCAGTATTTATCACATCCTACGTTGAGCTGTATCCTCTCTCATTGTGACCATACACGTCATATTTTTCTTTATGTATGAATGCATAAAACACCATAGAACACACATTCCTGCAATTTAAACGAATTGGGATTTTCAACTGATGGTGTGGAAATGAAAACTGAATTTAAAGATGGGTATGCATCAATATTCATGCTCAATCATCAGATTTAGCAACTTTGTGAGAAAATATAAGGATGCTCTGAACCATCTTGAGGACATCCAGGAAGCAACCTCAAGCAGGTGAATTTTTGATGACGTTAAAAAGATGCATCAGTCCCTCACCAAAGATTTTCGCCACCATAAAAAATGGATAACATCTTCATGCTGAAGGAATCTTGCAATATTGTCATTGAAAAGAAGGTTGAAAATAGACCGCATCGAACATTTGGAAAGTTATTAATCGAGGTACATTTCTTCTGAGTTGTTATATTGGAAGATCCAGTGCACTGCATAGAGTGTGAACACCTTGAAGAGTGCTCTGCTTCTGGTGGTAGTCCGGTGACGAGCTGCTTGCAAATGGTTGTTGGCCTTGTTTTATATCTGTTTGGCATCACTCCATCTCCTGGCATTTGATATCTTATTTGCTGTTGATTAATTCTTGGCTGTACTGTAATGTAGAGGGCTTGGCATACATGGAGTAGAGCAGAGTGCAACGTGGGCATTAATATCAACAGAAGGGCCTTAGTTAAATAGATAGTGCAGTCTCCATGTCAGTGTTTGGTTCAGAGGTGATATAAGGGGTGTCACATTGTTAGGTACAGGATACGTCTAAATACCTGTTTTAACAGGTCACCGTGTTTAATGGCTGTGACTCAAGTTACAAGTTTTTTATTTCAAGATTAGGAACTCATTTGAGGGACACGAGACCAAAAAGATGCAAACATCACAGATGAAACTGTTCTTTACAACAGTATTAAAAAAAAATAGGAAGGATTTTAAAAATTGGTCTGTTCACACATTTCATTAGAAGAAGCAACATTATTCAATACAAGTGTAAAAATCATTTAAAAAAAAAACAAAAGCTCGCATGCAAACATTTTAAAAGGTGGAGAAAATAATACATTTAAAGCTTCATCAGATGTTTGGACCTGATATTTCTGGAACAGGGGTCTCATTAATTTACAGCGATAGAGAAGCAGTGCAGGGCAGATTAATAATACATGCTTTAGATCTTGGCTTTGACTCACCTTGATGTGAGATGTGTGTAGCAGTTCCCAGGTAATCACAACAAGGTACGTCCAGTTTACGAAATGTTGGTGTCAGGTGAGGTTGTTCTTGGAACTGCATAGGAAGCCCAGGGTGTTACATTTACTATAGGTAGGTATTCTGAAAAGAGCAATGTCGTCAGCGCTAATCAGGTCGAAGAGAGCATTTTTCATGGTTTTGGTGGATGAATTCACAGAAACCCTGTAGTAGCCAAGGAAGATCTTGTTCACGAAGCTGACTCTGGTGAAGATGAAATCTCTGGTTAAGACAGGGTTTGCGCACAGTAGATGAACTGGATTGTGTTAGTGAATGTAGCGGACAGAGGAAGATGACAGGAGAAGAGTTTGGAGGCTTTGAAGGTTAGTTGTTGCTGAAGGTTGCATTTCATCCATGACCAATGGAGAAGTACAAAGCTCTGTACTGTTTGGCATTGATTGCTGATATCCCAAACCCAGCCTTTGGGGCTAGGGACTTGCAAGGTGTGCATGGTGCATAGCGCGAACAAGTACCCATAAGAAAAGTGGCGTCAATGGTGTTTGTGATGATGAGATTGCCTGTTGCTACATGGCTGCAAAAGAGTATTAATGATCATGAAGGGCAAAGAGCATTAAGTATGTTTACTTTGTGGGGCGGTCAGTAGGGTATTGATGAGGTGGAGTGGGTTACATGTGTAAGGGTGATGCTCAGGGATGAGACATTTGCAAGTGCATGAGTCCGTTGAGATGGTGCATTGATACAATGAATGGGGGCAACTAATGGTCTGGAGGAGAGGTGCAGTGCATTATGGTTAAGGAATGAAAATGTTCCCTGCTTACTATTGGTCTGAAGGTGTCATGAAAAGCTGCCTCTGAGTTCCTTACCGATTGGTAGAGGGATGACTTTCTGGTAGCAATTAAGGCTTCTGGTTTAGGTGTTAAAATGTTCATTAGTTGTGATACCTGAGGGTAGTTGGATGTTCATTTCTTGTAAATGGATTCCAGTTTAAATGAGAGAATGTCTCTTCTTTGTGATTGGATAGGATACGAGTACCCAGAAGAAGTGACCTGCCCCATCCTGAGCTGCGACCAACCAATGCCGGTCTCCAGATTACCACCTATATAAAGCACCACTGCCAATGCATCACCGCTGTGTTCGCTCCCACGTAAATCCTTTCCAATACTAAGCATCTGGGCCAGCTGCTGCCTGGAGTCTCAGTGGGGATAGGGACAGCACTGATGTCCTGTAGCGACCGCCCATCAAACTTCAAGGATAGCAAAGCAGACACTGCTGCCCCATTGATCTGGCCTTGCATGCATCTTATAGCAAATAACTTTTGTGGCTGCCTACACATTATGTCTTATTCCTCGCATGCCCCAAATAAAGAAAACCATACATGCTGGCAAATACACACTTGCACAGTAGTAGGTATTACACATTTTAACAGATAGCTTATTATTTCATATTGGAATATCAAGACATTTTTCAAACTGTGCGTATTTTATTTCTGATGGGCTAATTGAATAGTGAGCAATTTGTACTGCGGTCGTAAGCAGAGTATGCCCCTAAAATGGCCAATTTATGGGTAGATCATACAACCCTGAAAGTATTTCGCTATATCACTGTTTATGATGAGAAACCCTCTATGCCTAGCTTCCCAGGCTGACTATGATGGCTCATCTGTGATATGCGACTGTGACAAAATGGAGTAGCTGTTAGGACATGGCTGTCACAGGCAGAATGAGAGACATATGGGCTTATTTAGCGTTTGAAGGGTCAAGAGGAATGTGAGAAGGTGACGTCCTCCCACCCCGCCAAACCTGAAGTTCCTCCACCCATTCAGGGGTGGGAACCTACTAGGTTACTGTCAGCATAGCCTCAACGGGTTCCACCAATAGTAACCCCTGACTCTTACTGGTGATAGTGATGATTGCTGCACCCTAATCTGGGCGAGGAGACTGTCATTGATTTTTCCTGCCCATGTGTGGCACGGAGCACCCATGCAGGGAAAATGTATAAAGTGAGCCGGGTCATTTATTTTTGTGGATAAAAAACAACTAACTTTGGGAGTTTGTTTTCTCTAAGTGAAGAAGTTTGAAGACTTTTTAATCATAGTGGCCACTCACAAACCTGCACAGCTACCTTCACAGCACACAGATTCTCAGCAGGCATCAGTGATCTCTCAATAGGGTGACAGTCCTCCAACATGATGGCAGAGGCCATGGCTTCCACTCCGCTGGCAGATTCGTGGACCATCTGCCTGGGTCTAAATTACCCCCTCATGGTCTCATTTAGAGTTTGGAGGCAATTAAAATTCCTTCAATTTCTGAAAGAAACTCTTAAAACGGAGTGTACACCACTGGCTGAATATCCTTCACCACAGGGATATTATTGTGGAGGAAATTCAGTCGATGTATTCGACTCCATATTTAGAGTTTATTCCAGAAATTGTAGAATTTTGGTTCCCCCCAAATTCTAAACGTGGTTCATACAATTGTTCTTGCAAAAAGTGCGTGCATTTAGGATTTTGCCATGTCAAGTTGACCACTGTATATGTTTTACACAATCTAATCTCAGAGAGTCAGAGAGGAGTTTCATAGGATGGCATTAAAATATGTTCTGTGTTTCTGTGCAAAACAAAACCATTTATTGCTCTGACATAATCATTCTACATCTGAATGCACAATTTCCTATTTTGCGATTTCCTATTAGCAAATCGAAATTTTGTGATTCCCTAATTTGCGATTTCCTAATAGCGAATCCATAGGAATTGCTTTTAGGAAATCACAGGTTACATACATTCTGTTTTGTGATTTCCAAATAGCAATTTCTACCGATTTGCTATTTGGGAATCACAAATTCGGAATTTCGCACATAAGGGCCCAAGTAATTAGTGTGTACTGCATTCCCAGATTCGCAGTACTGAGTGGGACTCAATTGCATCACATAACTTTACAAACTCCTGTCACAAATGGCACAATCCACATAGAGTGCAAGTGCCAAGATTAGATCCCTCACCAGACAATTTGGTACCAGCAGGGATAATAGTCCAAAGAATTCTATCGAAACCTGCAGATCTAAGACAAAAGCAATAGGAATTTAAAATAATTTGCTAGCCCAGTCTTTCCAAGCATAAACCTTTAGAAGCACTTTGTAAGAAGACACTTGTAAGAAGGCACTCTCTGGCTGAAAGGACCATATGTTGTCAAAGTGAGCGATCTTGAGAATATGAAAAGACATGACCTGCCAAAGGAATCCTAGTTGAATGTTTGGTGACAGAAATCTCACAGAAACTATGTAGTAATTAGAAATTTAGGAACAACTTAAAGGCCACTGAAGCCTTCACCGACGAGAACAGAAATGAAGAACAAAAATCTACCTCATTCAAACTTGACAACCTCTGAAGCCAGCTCATAAAATGCATAGGCTAAATCTGAAATAGATATAGGTAATTCTATCTAGGATTCCTCGCTTTTCCTTGTCCACCAACCTAGATTGGCTACTCATCATTCTCTTCTTAATCCCTGTTGATCTGATTTATTTTCATTTTCTTCAATGCATTCTAGAAACTTGACTGACACCTTCTAGACTGCTCACTTATTTCATTTTGGTCTTTTCTACTATTATTTTTTTAAATACATGACTTTCTCCCCTTTTTTTCTATTATTCTTGTGAGTAATTAGAACCCGTGTCAATAATCCACATAAGCAATTACCTTACAAGGGAGGAGCCAGAAAAATAAAACACCCCCCACTTTCAACCAAAGCCCATATTGCAGTGAGTGAGAGAGTCGAGAGAGCCAGGCCCTTTGTCAGTCCTTCCTTCCTTCCTTCCTTCCTCCCTCCCTTCCTCTAGAAAATCCATCCATCCTTCCCTCCTCCCTTGTTTCATTTATTCCACCACCCCACAGCTCCATCACACTGTTGTCAACTGATATCAACTTTTGAAAGGTTTTGTTTTAGACAATAATTGCTCAGTATCGAAAGTGAAAATGTCACAATGCCGTTGCTGACCCTTTCTACAAAAATAGTTTTCGATATTGCACACTGGTTATACTCATTCCAAGTTCTTTGCCTGCACTTGTCTGTGAATTGTATTTATCAACTTGTTCAGGTTTCATTATCGTTCTCTTTTCCCCAGCATTCATTACCATTCACTCAGTTTGTTATTTGTATCAGGCCCTTATTGCATACTTGTTTCATTTCGTTGCTTTCGGCTGATATTTTATTCACCAGCTCCCCTTCCTTTATTTGCCTGAAATCCCTTTTCTGTACTTCATATTGGCATCACCAAACCTTTGGAATATTCACCTTTACAACTGCAGTTTCTTTCTTGACTTTTATTTTACTCATATCCATACTGTTTTCCCATTCTAGTTTTTGTCTATTGTTAGTTAACCAATTGCGCATCACAGAGTCTGCAGTAGTGACTCTGTAGTTTTGGTTCAGCTCCTTTTGCCATTGTTTCCATTGTTTGGTTTGCTAAATAAAGTTTGTGGTATTTGACGAGTCTTCACAAAATGTGGTACTCGCATGGCATATCTACCTATGTGTAAGGATTTCAAGATCCATGCAGATCTATCAAGGTAAAAAAATTGAGAAGGGGTAAAAAAAGATTTAGGGCAAGATATGCAAAGCCTTTTTGCATTTGCAAAAAGCCCGATTCTCACAATCGGGTTGTTTGTGACTGCAAAAAGGCTATTGGGAATTTATGAAACCCAAATTGTGATTCGGTAACATGTTACTAAATCGATATTTGTGTTCATGACCAAATACCGGATCGGTATTTGTAAGGAGCATGTTTAGGCTGTCCTTTCTAAATATCGATTCTGTATGGGATATATTATTGATTTGCAACCAAAATCTGGTTGCAAGACATTAATTCTTTCCCCAAGGAACATGGCTTACTCTCAAAAAATGTTAACAAACTTTACTTTTTAAAAACATTTAAAAAAAAAAAAACTTAATTTAAAAGCAATCATAGACATGGTAGTCTGCTGACCTAAGCTGGCCGCCATCTCTGTGATGGCTGTGATTTATAGTTGACCACAATTTGTGACTTACCTGATTAAAATTCATGAAGTAGGTTGAATTGGGACCCATCACAAATCAGATTTTTGCGAACTGACCTATTACTAGCAAAAAAAGAATAGATTCAATAAAAGTTGATGTGTAATTTACAGCACTTTTGCCGAATCCATTCTGTGAACATCTGGCCTGATTTCCCATTTAGCTTCCATAAGAAATTTTTCTCTCCTCTACAGCAAACATCACTGACTGTAGGACTCCACTCAGAGAGGGAGTTTTTTCAATTTGTGAAAATCTGTTGTGTAGTTTTTGAAATATTAGTGTCCAAGAAATGTATCAAGAGAATTTTAAAGAGTTGCGATTTGGAAGTATGTCGAGTGTTAAACTCGGAAACATGAAACCCACGAGTACTGTCAATCATGTTAGAAATTTTCGAGAAAAGTGATTGGTCGATGAAGAGCTTGAATTTGTTTTTATTTCCTCCATCTCGGAATTTGCATAGTCATTTACATTTATGAGTTCTGCACTGTTAGAAATGGGGGTCTCTAGTTGGCAGAGGTAGGTATCTTTGTCCAAATAGGGACCCTTGCTTCTAGTCAGGGTAAGGGGAATACACACTTTTAGATAACCCCTGCTCACCCCCTCGGTAGCTTGGCACGAGCAGACAGGCTTATCCCAAAGGCAATGTGTAAAGTATTTGTACCAACACTCAGTAACACAGTGAAAACACCACAAAAGGACACACCAGTTTAGAAAAATAAAGTGGCAATGCGTGGAAATTCTTCTCGCGCCGTGAAGATGCGTCGAGAAAACAGCCGCAAGAAGAGCGATGTGTGGATTTTAGCAGTTCTTCACATTTCTTCTTTCTTCCAGCTCCCAAACAGCAGCAACAACCTCCAGGGTCCAAAACTGGCACAGGTACCTCTTGGCAGGCTAGAACCCACAGCAGCAGTGTTCAGGGGAGCTGAGGGTGAAGTCTTTGTGTCCCTGAGACTTCAGAACAGGAGGCCATCTCACTTCAGGCCCTTGGAGATCTCCTTCAAGCAGGGGACACAGCACACCGCAAAGTCCTTCTCCTTTCCTTGGCAGAAACAGCAACTGCAGGCCAACCCCAGACACACAGCAAGGGCAGTACTTCTCCTCAGTCCCTCCAGCTTTTCTCCTTGGCAAAGGTTCCTCATGAATTCCAGGAATGATCTAAAAGTCTGGGGTTTTGGGCCTGATATTTATACGCATCAAAACAATAAAGACCTGGCTAAAGGAGAGTTTCTTCAATGTCACCTTCAGACACTGCATCCAAAGTGAGTTTAATTTTTTACTCCCACTTTATGGCACCCCGTCCAATTGCCTGCAGTCCCAACTCTCAAATTAGTACTTTAAAAGAATCACTGTCGATCAAGCCACTCAGCCAAATATTCCCTCCGTCACAACATGTGAGTAAAGAAAACTTACTACAAAAGTAAGTGAAAAGAGTGAGAGGGCACCTCACGTATGCAACACCAAAAAGGCTACCGGCAGGTTCTCGCCAGTATGCCCACGTATATCATCATCGGTTACCCACTCACTAGAACAAAGGAAATAGTGTCCGAGAGAAAGGCAAGGAAGACAGAAAAAAGAAATCAACTGTTCCAAAACATAAATCCCCTGCTAAGCAGAGAACCGTGTGTTCAAATGCTATTAAAAGCAAGTCAAGACTCACTGTCGTATTACCCCCTTTATTTGAAAATGTGAGCTTGCTCAAGTTAAAAGTACTGCATGTTGCTAACCTTTTCCAAGAAGGCCAACATGTTTCATTGCCAATTACATACGTTATGGCAAATTCATCAGGGCGTGGGGTTCCAATCACTCGCCTCTCTGGACAATGTTTTTTTTAAAATGCGGATTGGCTGATAAGACAAAAAGACAGTGATTCAATCTCATTAAAAAGCCGGTCAACCAGACACAGTCCCATTCCAAGGTAATACATATCTTATTCTTAAGAGTCAAACATATATAATTACCCATTGTCAGCAGGGGCTTTCATGCCAGCCTGCACCAGACCAAAGGGGTGTATACATCACTCTTACACCTTCTTTGCAAAGCACTACCATTGCTTGTCAGTTACACCTATGGAAATAATATCATACATCAGCTATATAATCGACATGTCCCTGGCCTCTTCGTCTAAAAGTGCCCAAAATGTCATGGCCATATCTCAGTACCATAACTTATCCAAAAGTTCATTTCTTGACACTACCATGCCAATATGTACATATCATTCCCCAACATCAACTTATCAGGAACACATCAGCCCATTACCATTTGCCCCCTTAATTAACCCTGGGCAAAGCACTACGCTACGCTCGCGTAGTTTGCGAAGTTTGCGCTACTTCGCACAACGCAAATTGCACGTAGCACAGTGCAAACACGCGTAGCGTAGCGTAGCGTAGTGCAGCGGTCATTTTTTGCTTGCTCGCGGTCCTCAACGTCAAGTTGGCGACCGCGAGCAAGCAAAATGACATCCCGGCGAGATTCTCAACGCAGGGAGGTCAGGTTTCTCATTGCGAGTGGTCGCGTATGCTCGCGACAGCTCGCGATGAGAAACTACCAGTTTGCGTTGAGAAAGCTGCCGCTCGAGTAAAAATCTACTCGAGCGGCAGTAAGCACAGCTCGCACTGTGCAAGATGCCGTTTCAATGATTGCACAGTGCGGACAAGCATCCGGCACTGTGCAATCATTGCGAACAGTGCACTACGCAGTTCGCGTAGTGCTACGCGTAGTTCGCGTAGTGCGAACTGCACTTTGCGTAGCTTCGCGTAGCGCTACTTCGCGAACTACGCCCAGGCTTACCCTTAATACTGAATAAAACGGTCCTTTAGCCAGGTCTTTATTGTTTTGATGCGTTGTGAGAGGAGGGTGGCCTGGTGATTTCCCTCTTGTGCTCCCTGTTGTGAACCTGATATTTATACCCCAAAATGTTGTTCTCTTTGTGCAAGGGGCTCTGAGCCCAGTTCAAACCAGTTCTGGGGGGTACTCTGCAAGTGCACAACAACATCCATTGTCAGTGTGAGCTTTGGCTCCAGACACACCACAAGGGGGCGGAGCCAGCATTGTGGAAGGCAGGCACAGCCCTATTCAGGTACAGGTGCTACTCCTCCCACCATTCCAAATGCAGATCAGGCCTATTTAGCCTAGTACTGACTCATCCAGACTCCTTGAGCCACTGCACCTCCCCAGCCCCTGTCACTCCAAAGCCAGACAGTCAATCCACAAACAGGCAGAGGCACACAGGCTGGTTGAACAAGAAAATAGCCACTTTCTAAAAGTGGTATTTTCAAACACACAATTTAAAAATCATCTTTACTAAAAGATGTTATTAAATCCTGAGTTCATGGATACCAAACTTCCTTTTTAGGTCTCGCCTAGTGTTGTAGCGCATGCGCTGCTCGCTCTGTGAGATCTATTGTAATCGAGGCGATTTCGGAAGTGGAGTGGAAGCTCCGCCCATGCTTTTTATTGGCGCACGTCACACTTTATGCTAAACGCTCGCTTTCTATTTGGAGTGAGGCTTGTTTGTTCCCTCCCTGTCTCCTTTTCGGCTCGCCCATCCGGACTGGATTGTGCACTCGCGGCGTAACATGGTGGGATTTATATGTTGGTTCAGTACTATTTTATACACACACTGTTCGGGACAATGGCAGCTACGCTGCGTTTTCCGGTATGTGACTTCTTACACTTCACGGCGTTTTCACTTTAACAATGCGCGGCTTTTAATGTGTGTTATGTAACTTCTTAGATCTTTATGGCGCTTTCACTTTAACGAACAGCGGCGCTTTGTTCTTCGATATGGTACTTCTTAAATTTTCACCTCGCTTTCACTTTAACAAGCCGCGGCGTTCATTGTTTGGTATGTGAGTTCCTAGATCTCCATGCCGCATTCCCTTTAACAAACAGCGGCGCTGCGGGACAATGGAGACCGGGTTGACTTCTGGATCTCGGACTTCACTGTCGCCGCCCGGCGGGCTCTTGCCCTTTCCTTGAATTCGGTGTAATTTGCGTGCACTACTACTTGTTCTGTCTCTTCCTGTGCGCGAGGAGGCCTTGAGCCATCCAACCAGCGGGCGCCGGAAACCCTGCACGGATTGCAGCTGGAGCTCGTGCAGAAGAGGCCCGGCCAAGGACAGTGAGCTGTGTGTGCGCGTGGACCGCCTCCCAAAAATAGACACAGCCCGCTGATCTGTCGGGAAGTCAGCACACTTTAAGCACGGCACGTGATAGGCCAGAAGGGCCGGGGACGAGTCTGTCGCGTATCAGACCGGTGCCCCAGAAAGACTAGCTGCGCGGACTCAGTCGTGTTCACAGGGTTTGTGGGTAGGTTTGTAGAGGGCGTGATTTCCGATTTGAAGTCAATTGGGAATTATTAACCTGTGACATTGATGATTTTACCGCCCGCTGGTGTTTATTTTGGGGACGCCTTGGGTCATGATGGTTAAATAAACCGGTTTTAAATGTACACTAACCCATTCCCGCAGAAGTGTTTGAGGCCCTAAAATTGAAACAGGTGGAGGGTCAATTTTGCAGCAGGGCGCTACCATCCCCGATGGAGGGGGGTTGGGAATGCCCCTCTGCTGGATAATACCGAGGGGGTGTGTCTAGGTGGCCTTACCCCATGCTCAGAACCCGAGGGCAACAGCTGGCCCCGCCCCAGGGGGGGGTAGAGATTTACTTCTGTACTGTGTATAGCGCTTCTCGTCGGACAGCGCCTCTCTCCTGATGGACCACGTCTTTGTAGCTCACTTCCAGTGAGTATTGTTCTCTGTGCTGGCCCGGGGTTGCCGAGACCGCGACCCAGCTGCCCTTCCTGTTTGGGCTCTGGCGACCGGTTTCTCGGAAGGGCCTTCTTCTTCTTGGCAGAGTGACCTCCATGCACAGAGGTCTCGCGGCAGCAACCAGTCAGTCCGTGCCAGGCCAGGCCTTGTCAGCGACAAAGACGTTAATGTTCTCGCACGCATCCTGAAAGGGGAAGAGGTGGTTGGGAGTGGGCGGGGGTCTCATAAATTGGTGCACTTTCACTCGGTGGGTGTGAGTCTCGCACAGTCTCATGCCACGCGCAATGACGCCAGTGTCTTTAATGGAGTTACAGGTTTTGGCACGGTCTCATCCAGTGAGCGTGCCACCCTCACACTTTTGGCGTGAGTCTTACACGCTAATGAACAGCTTCACTAGGCGGATATGGGTCTCACAATGAGGCATAGACCCACTCCAGCCGCTGTGAAACTATACTTTTTAACGGAGCTGCACATGTTGGCGGAATCAGACTGCGTGTTTAGTCTCCCACCTCTGTGCACTGAGTGTACGCGTGTCTCATGCTTGGTTTATGTCTCTCTCCACGCTTGGTCACCCTGTAGACTCTAATGTAGTTGTACACGTTGAAGTTTTGTTACTCAGTGGATGTGTTGTTCACTATTTGGAGCACAGCCTCATTATACTGTTGAGAGTCTGTGTGACTGTTGCATTCTGTCGGACACTATGCATAATGGTCTCTCACAACAGCTCCCTCTCACACCTTAGTGCACACCCTTGTTCAGAGTGGGTAGGCCTTACAGTGACGCGCACGCAGTCGCACTCCAGCTTCAGCCATCCCAATGACTTTAAGAGTGGCACATTCATCAGTCGGTGTCACTCAGCTCGTGCGCGTTTTACACAACGGCACACAGTTTCGCTCTACCCTCCATCATGCCATGTATTGTAATAAAGTCAGACGCGGAACGAGCAGTCTCTCTCACTGTGTATGTCCTCTCACAACATAATTCAGCTGGGGTATAGGCCTATCACTAGTGCGATGTCTCACTGACGTTGCAGTCATCCTCTGTACTTCAGTGATGTGGCACACAGTGAAGCAGCCACTCACTCACTTTTTGTTTAGGCTTATAGTCTCACACCTTGGTGCACAGCCCTGTTTCAGAGGTGGTAAGCTCACATTTCAGCAGATCTCACTACAGCCTCCGCCATTCCGCTATCTTTAATTGACTGACACACAGTGACTCCCTTCTGGTTTAATTTAACACCAGTACTGTGAAGCCTGGCTCTTGTGCGTGGGCTTAGTCCAGCCTAAAGTACCCCGTGAAGTGTTGGTGTCTAAGGAGCCCACCCCGTGCACACAGTTGGGCACAGAGGCAACAGAACATCCGTGTCAGACCACATCCCACCCTCACGTGGACGACACGCTGCCCAAACCGGAGTGTAACACCTCAGCAGTGTAATGCACTTTTTTGCACACCCCTACTCACTACAGACATCCGAAGGCGCTAGTTAAAGGACACACCACACCCACAGAGAAAACACAGTTGTGTCAATAAACAAGCATTTGCAATGCAATAGGTCTCGCATTTATGCGAGTTTAAGCTATTGGCATTGTAAATGACAATGCCTTTTATTTATGTTTTAAAAAACGAAAACAAAAATAAAAGGCATTGTAATTTGCAATGTCAATAGCTCAAACTCGCGTAAATTCGAGACCTATTGCATTACAAATGCTTGTTCTATCTTATTCCTATGGGAAGATATGCTTGCAAAATGTTACAAAGCATTCCCCATTTTGTCCTATGGGGCAAGATAGCCTTTCAATAGTGAAAAACGAAATTGGCAGTATTTCACTATCAGGACATGTTACACACACCAGTACATGTCCTACCTTTCACATACACTGCACCCTGCCCAGGGGGGTGCCTTGGGCCTACAATAGGGGTGCCCTATATATAAGAAAAGGGAAGGTTAGGGCCTGGCAAGTGGGTGCACTTGCCAAGTCGACATGGAAGTTAACAAACTGCGCACCGGCACCGCAGTGGCAGGCCTGAGACATCTTTTCAGGGCTACTCATGTGGGTGGCACAATCAGTGCTGCAGACCCACTAGTAGCATTTGATTTACCAGCCCTGGCACACTCAGTGCACTTTACTAGGGACCTACTGGTAAATCAAATACGCCAATCATGGATAACCAATCACAATAACAATTTACACAGAGAGCATATGCACTTTAGCACTGATCAGCAGTGGTAAAGTGCCACGAGTCCTATAGCCAACAACACAGGTCAGGAAAAAATAGGAGGAAGAAGCAAAAAGTTTGGGGATAACCCTGCAAAAAGGGCCATTTCCAACATGCACTGTGAACAATAATTTCCAGAAAGGCAGACTTGATGACCAGTTCTGTTAGGAGGACCTTAAACTCAACAATTTCTAACTAATAAACAGCTCATGGCTGCCATTTTGTAAGCAGAAATGGGTGCTATTTTCTTCGGTTCGATGTTTATGAAACTTGCAAGTTTTACAACTTATACAGCAAAAATGAATGCACATATGGAACACCATTGTAAATAAGTATAAAAGGTAGAGAGAGTAAGGGAATATGATGAAAGATACAGGACAATCGTTATAGAAATTGAAAAAAACTTTCATTTAAAACAAAGTTGCGAATAAATGAGAATTTGAGACTTGGAACAGAGAGTTAAAGAAATTGATGAATATTAAAAATATTTTTACTTAAATGAGGGTTAAGTCATGATGCCTGTGGTAAGAACTTGAATCGAAATGCTGGGATTAAAAGACAAATAAATATAGGCTATCGCCAAAAGCTAGGCACTGCATCCAACAACTGGACACTATGAGAATGTGTGCACAGACCCTTCATCCAACCTCTACTGCACATTGACGGAATGACTATTCATACAACTGAAGAATTCACTTCTCTAATGTTGGTTGGTTTCAAGACTGACCCTTGAAACGAGGGAACATTCGGTTTATAATGGTTGGTAAATGTGTGCAATTTTAGAATTGTTATGCAAAATGTCATGAAAGTTCATAAAAATGTAACAACATTGAGCAAAAGTGTGCTTTTAGGGTGTCATCTGGTGATTTTTTTCAGATGCACACACCTTCCATAAAAAAGTCACATGAGATATTCACGTGTACATTTTTGCAAAATTTCCATAATTTCATGTAACATGAAAATTTGGAATTTTGCCAGCACAATTAAAATTTTATCCAGGCCTACTTATTATTTGGACTTGGTGTGTACACAATGTAATTGGAAGTGGAAGCACGCCCACAATATCACTTGGGCATCCTTCTTAATATGGGGGAGTACATTTGCTCAGTTGGGATGAAGGGATAGTTGTCATATAGAATCAGTGCCCTTTAATGGGAGTCCTGCATCAAAAGTAGGTAAGCTCTGAAAATTGTGTGTTCGGCCAACAGTTAACCAAATTGCTTTTTGCAGGTCATAATACCTCACGTGGTATCAGCAGAGTAAATCCATTATGACCTGAACGATTGGAGGAGTTTTTCGGTATACTCACAGGAGGACATGGTCTTTTGAATTTTGAAGTGGCCCTATGAGTGATGCAAGGTTATTGATGAAATGTCCGCTGTATGTCACCATGCCCACCAAGCATATTTTTGGACATAGACTAGAACACAGCAGTGAAATTTACCTAATCCACTTACTTTGGGCCTTAAACCTCTCCATCAGATGAGAATTGCTATGCAAAAAATAATCCTCAGAATATAGACATTTGTACTTGCTCAGGAAGAGATTGAGCCCGCTTTCTTTTATTGGTTTTACTTCTGCTTGGAGGCTGTGGTAGTTTTGCTCAGTGGTGGATTCATGTTCCAAGAAGTCACTGACATTGATCAGACCAACTAGACTCAACAGCACTTACTCAGTGCTGTTTGAGAACACCTCTACTTCACCAGAGCGGCTTGCATTGCCATAGATCAAATGTGTCAAGAACAATGTGATATACCTAGACTCTGTGGCCCAGATTTACTAAAATCCCACGCAACGCAGTGCATCAGCCAAAAATGCTGTGCTGTGTTGCATAAAAAGGACAGAGCAGGAGAATGCCATACTTACAGATATATGGCACTCTCCTCCCCTCTACCTAGCGCCGGTGCTCAATCAGGCAGCCCTGCGCCAGGCACACACCTTTGCACTATAGTGCAAGGGTGTCTGTGTGAAATATAGCTTAGGATTTGTACTGGAAGGATAGTCTTCCAGTACAAAATACTATGTTTAGACTAACTTTAAAACGTTTCCCACTTTGTATGTGTGCTGTACAGTGCAGCACACATGCTAAGTTGGAAAAGAAAGAAGAAATAAAAGTATTTCTCCTTGATAGCGTCTGTTTGAAAGGGCAGGAATGCACCAAATTTACAAGATATGGTGCATCCTTGTCCTTTCAGCCAGGGCCAGTGCACAACTAGCAGCCGTGCGCCAACGCAGGCAGCCTAGCACCATGTGCACCATGGTGCAAAGGTGTCTGAGTTGTTGGCAGGAGGGACACCTTCCAGCACAAAAACAATCATTGAAGGTGTTTTCCTCTTTCTATGCAGCACACATGGAAAAAGAAAAAAATTAGGAGAAAAAATGTTATTTCTCCTTGTTACCCCACCCCTAGGGAGGCACACGGTTTTAACGCATTCCCAGATTTACTCCACGTTGTAGATCTGTGAATGTGTCAAAACCTATGGGCGTTGTGTAGGAACACCCACTGCAATGCCCATGGCATGACTCCACGGGGCAGTGTGAGGCAATGCAGCGACTTGCACTGTTTTGCCTCACTCCATTTTTACAAGGCCGTGAAAACCCACACAGGGTTGCTTTTCGTGGCCTTGCAGACATGGTTAAGCCCTGTGCGCCACCAGAACGTCACAAAAAGTGACTTTTTGGCGGTGCACAGGGCTTGTAAATAAGCCCCTTTGTATATTATACAGATGGCCTTAAAGCTGTCACTCTGATTTACAGGAAATCGTTGTAGTGCTTTATGAGACTCAAAGAAATATTCAATTTTCTTCAGCTGTGTCACTTCCCAAACTGCAATATTTTGAGTATTTGGCAGCTTAGTAAGGGAGCTTTAGGATGACCCACTTACAGGATGTTGCAATAATCTAAACAAAGGAGCACATAGGCCAAGACCACTTTGGCAAGGAGCTCAGGAGACAGATACAGTAATGTTTTCCACCAGACGTTTTAGAATGCAGAAACCGGAATATCAAACTGCATCAATTTGTGCCCTAATTGAGATTTCTGCATTCACGGATTTTACTTCTGCTGCTGCCTTGGAGGACACACCAATAGGCTGTGTCACCATTTCTTTTTTTTATCGGGAAGCTCCGTTTTGTTCATACTTAACATTTTTA